>JBBPBX010051330.1:2282-24622 GCA_038048925.1 Garcialebias charrua | reverse complement strand
GTACGTCCCCATTTTGCACAAATTCATCCTTTGTATCTAAATCCACGGTGTGCCACTTTCTGCTGCTGCTGAATCTTCTGTGTGCCTGTATGGCAAACTCTGTTATCACTGTAATCGTTGCAAACAGTCACATGACCTTTCAACATGGGCATTTCATTTCCATCGCGGTGTTCTGTTGCTAAGCTTACGAGTGTTTAGGTTTCACTGTGCTCATGTCGCTAATGTCAAGTTTTTTTTTCAGAACATTGGAGGGTTCCAGATATATATAAAAAAATGCTGAAATATTTTCAACTTCATGTCTAACACCGTTCTTCTTCATGTTGCTGTCAGATCCAAATAGACATTCCTAGGATGAATCCTGAATCTTTGGTGATGCAGCCAAAGGTGACGGAGGTAAGGTGTCCACCGCAGAAAGGACAGTGGTTACAGCTCCGTGTAACAAGCGTGCACACCCTTACTGGCTATTTCAGTTGGCTTGGCTCCAGCTGCTACCCTGCATCTGTCTGGCTCCCTTCTGACGAATCTATCCGCCTGTTGCCGTTCGTCTGTGGGTCAGACGGTCTGAAATGGTGGAAACGTGGTCTCACTAAAGCAGAAACACACGATGGCACTTTCAGGCACATAGGATCACTGAGACACCTCATTATGCAAACACATTCATGCACACACTCACTGAAGACCACAGCTGCTTTCCATTTCAGAGCGCTGAAACGCCAGTCTGACTTCAATCAAGAACACCAATCCACTAACTGTTGCTGTCGCTCTGTTTCTGTCACCGTCTGTAATGGCCAAATCTGTGCTAACCTGCCCGTTGCTTCTGTGTTTGTCTTTTTTTCTCTCCCTTTCTCTCTCTGCAGATTCACATTGACATACCGAGAACTAATCCTCTTATTCCTCTTTTTCAACAAGCTTCTGTTCAAGAGGTGAGACCCCTCCAGGAGCACACACAATGCACTTCATGTAGCAGGGTTTTCCCTTTTGCCTAAAGGCAGATCAGCTAATCACCTTAACCCTGGGATCACACTGATTTAAAGTTTTAGTGCAGTGGGGGACAATCAACAAAAAGGAAATGTGGGATTAATTAAATTAAGCCGTAGAAATATTTGTAGTTTTTTTGTCTGCCTTGGCTTTTGAAAAGGAAAAACCCTCGCTTTGGCACACTGCACGATGCTGTTATGAAAGCACAAATTAAATGCACAAATACTGAAGTAATTTTTGCTGTTAAAATTTCACTTGCATGTTCAACGCTCTCTAATATCTTTGTTCTGTGATGTTTGTGCTTCTGAATAACACATTAAGATGGATGCTGTTTTGTTGGGAATATATTAAGTAACTAGAGAAATTGCATTTCCTGTGAAAATGCAGTGGGAAAAACTGCTGAAATTAGCTAAAAACATGCTGAAATGTAGCTGAAATGGAAGAACAAGCTTAAATTAGCAGAAGAAAGCAGAAAGAACACATACTTGCTGAATTAGGTTTAAATAAGCGGAAAGAAGCACAAAAAAATGGAAATTACCGTATTCTCCGGCCTATAAGTCGCACCGGAGTATAAGTCGCACCAGTCCAATTATGTCCAATGAAATGGAAAAATCCACGTATAAGTCGCACCGGCCTATAAGTCGCACCTCACGGCACAAAACGAGCACGCGCAGCAAAAACAGACCTGCAGTGTAGCAAACAGACCTGCATCTCTTTGATCTTTAAAGATAAACACATAAAAAATATATTTTTGTTAGCTGACATTACAGTAAAAGTGTGTCTCAGTTTAACTTTTCTTGATAAATGCACTTTGACGGTTAAAATCCGTTAAATTAAGTGACCATTTTTTGACCAAAGTGAAAAAAAAAACACGAAAAATCTACGTATAAGTCGCACGGCCTATAAGTCGCAGGGCTTGGAAATGTAGACAAAAAGGTGCGACTTATAGGCCGGAGAAAACGGTAGCTAAAAAAAACTAATATGAATAAAACTAGCTGAAAAGTAGCTGAAAAGGCCAAAAGAAGCTTACCAAAAGGAAGCAGAAAGAGCTGAAATGAGCTCAAAACGTGTGGAATTATCTGAAGAAGATAAAATTAGCATTAAAAGAGCTAAATAGTAGCTAAAAGAGCAGAAAAAGCTGAAACTAGCAGAAAAAAGCTGAAAGGAACATAACAACTTGAAATTAGCATGAATAAGTTAATTTGGCTGAAAATAGCTTAAACTATCAAAAAATTGAATTTTCTGAAAAAAGCTGAAATTAGCCTAAAAAATGCTAAAAAGGTAGCTGAAAAGGTAGAACAAGCAGAAAAAAGCTGAAAAAGCATGTTAGCCTAGCCTGGTTAAAACCACACCCTGTCCTTCACTTCGCTTCAGACTAGGGTCTGGGACCTCTCCATTTTAAAACGATTCTTGCTGGAGGCGTGGGCTCTGCTGAGGAACAAAACCATTGGATATTTTGAACAGTGAAAGCATTCTGCTCCCTCCCCTCAGAGCCACCCCCCGTGCACTGGTGAACTTGACTGACAACTGCTCCGCCTCCTGCTGCTGCAGCTTTTCTCTTGCTGCCGGCTGTCGCGCTGGAAATTCTGTGTTTATATGTTAATAAAACGTTTTAATAAAATACAATAAAACCATGGATCGCTGGTCCAGCTCACCAGAAGACCAGAACATCTGATGGGACTCGGTCAGCAACGTAAAACCCGAGTTTAATTCTCGTGACAGCCATTTCCTTGTTCATTTCAGCGGAGGGAGAGAAGGAGGAGGGCGCGAGCGATCACTTGACTTTTGGCCCAAAAAACAAAAGAAAACTCCAGATAAGGGATTAAGAAGGGGAAATTAATAAATTTGTGTCACATATAAAACAGTTCTGCATCGCTTTGCATCGCTTTGAATGAGAACATGCCGGTGCTCGCTGACTGCGCGCTGGCAGAGCCCTTTTATAGGGCTCTGCGCGCTGGGACAGGTGGGGGCGTGGGTTAGGGTCCAAAACTCCGTCCCTTCTGTTCTCTGATTGGTCCGAACAAAAATCTACCGGAGAAATGGTTGTTAATGAGAGAAGTCCCAGACTGTGCAGTGAAGGGAAATGAGAATTGAGCGGAGCTGTGCAGGAAGGCGAGGGCCAGGCTAATGTTAGCCCAATTAAGCTGAAAGAAGCAGAAATGACCACAAAAAAGTGGAAATTATCTTAAAAAAGCCAAAATTTGAACACTCGTGCAAAAAAAGTTGAAAAGTAGCTCAAATCGGCAGAAAAATGCTTGAATTACCCAAAGCAAGCGGAGAAAGCACGCTTTTTCTGAATTAGGCTGCAAAAGTTGAAACGAGTGCATTAAGAATTAGCTGAAAAAGCTAAAATTAGCATAAACAGCTAAATACAGGTAGTCCCCGATTTACGAGCGCTCTGATCTGCGAGGTCCCAGACTTACGAGCTGCGAATTTTTGGAAAAAACGAAAAAAATACTGAGTTTTCATGTGTTTTTTCACTACAGTTAGCAAGTTAAGCATATAAACACACGTTTCCGATAATTTTTATGCACTCAAAAGTAGTTTTTAGATGAAAATAGAGTGTTTTTAGGTGCGCTGGCGAAATTTACGTGCGGACTTCCGGGTTGAATTTTTGGAAAAAACGAAAAAAATACTGAGTTTTCATGTGTTTTTTCACTACAGTTAGCAAGTTAAGCATATAAACACACGTTTCCGATCATTTTTATGCACTCAAAAGTAGTTTTTAGATGAAAATAGAGTGTTTTTAGGTGCGCTGGCGAAATTTACGAGCGGACTTCCGGGTTGAATTTTTGGAAAAAACGAAAAAAATACTGAGTTTTCATGTGTTTTTTCACTACAGTTAGCAAGTTAAGCATATAAACACACGTTTCCGATCATTTTTATGCACTCAAAAGTAGTTTTTAGATGAAAATAGAGTGTTTTTAGGTGCGCTGGCGAAATTTACGAGCGGACTTCCGGGTTTACGAGAGAAATGGCGGCCGTTCCAAATTACGAGATTTCCGGTTTACGAGCGCCACCTTGTGACGGATCTCGCTCGTAAATCGGGGAATACCTGTAGTAGCTGAAATACCAGAAAAAGCTGAAACGTATAAAGCTGAAATGAGCAGAAAGTAGTTAGAAGAAGCACAAAAATGTCATAGTTGGCAGAAAGAATCTGAAACGAGCACAAACCAGCTGAAAAAGTTTAAATTTTCACAAATAAGCTGAAAGAAGCTGAAGCTGAACAAAATGTGAAAGTAGCACAGTGTTTCCCCTACCATAACAAGCGGGGCACACCGCCCCGTCAACAGAGCCCGCCCCGTCTACCGAAAAAGAAAAAAAACGCAACCACTTGTCGGCAGTGACGTATAACGCTAAACGAGCAGCTTGCAATTGAGGCGCACTAACATCCTGAGCTAAAGGCAGCTCAGGATGTGTCTCCGTCCATCTTTGACGAGATGAGTGCCCCACAGCCCCACATGGCAAGTTATCTAGAGGAAACACTGGAGCAGTAAACGGTTGTAAACAGATCTAAAGATTTGAAGGATGTGAAATGAGCTCAATTTATTTTCTATGAGGAAAAAAATGCAGAAAAGGCAAAATATTTCAAAAAGCTAAAGTCATCATTGCACCCTTCTCCTGAAGAAGTTGAACGTTTCATATGATTTGTTGAAATGGCACAAAAATAGTGGAATGAGAAAGATGCCGAAAAACATACGGAAGAAAAATGGATGACAATCGTGTGAACGCTTCATAAACATTCACACAATCATCCTAAAAACCTCTTCTGCTTTATGTTTAACAAGATATGCTGACTCTAGCTAATGAGTCTCCATTAGTTAAAATAAACATTCAATATTGTCTATACGTAGTATAAATGCACATTTGTACAGTCTGCATGTCATCAGGCTACAAGCAAAGGTTTTCACTGCAACTTGATACAAAAATGAACCCGATGTAATTTATTTACACGGCTCATGTTATTATTACAGCACTTGTAGAAAGACGTGTCACAGAAATGGCGCAGAGTTGCAGAAACCGGAACGTTCTTATAATGAGATGGAGGCTAATGAGAAGTCCAAGACTACAGGCTGATCTGTGCGTTCCTCTGCACAGAGGTGCGAGTGAGCCTCACATACAGTTGATGTTTTTGTGTAAACCGTTCTATCATCCAGCCGTGGAAAGACTCCTGTATGTACACAGGCACTTTAGCTCACAATCACAGTACCTGAGGCAGTGCCACCTCCCACTGCCAGAACAGGGTAACATCCTGCACTGTAATCATGGAGGTGAGGAGGGAAATGAGATCAGACAGGGACGACATCCCACCAGCTTTTCTACAACTACTACTGTAAATATGTTGTATTTTTCACCTCCTCTGTAGCTGAAGTCAGATTTTTTCTCTCATCCCCACGCAGCAGCTTTGCTCTTATTGCGTGGAAAATAAAAGCAACCAGCGCACGTACTGAATCATTCACTCTCCTTAAATGTAGCCTTACAAAAGTATTCATCCTCTTAGTAGCCTTGGTTTTGTTGCCTTACAGATTAATGACGTTAAATCAGCTAAAAACTTGTTTTAAAACAAAAATACATTACAACTGAAAAGTAGTGCCTGTTTGCTTTGAAGCCCCAATCATTGCTTTTAGAAACCAGATCATTAATAATAATAATAATAATAATAATAATAATTAATTCAATTTATAACGCACTTTTCATTACTGAAAATCTCAAAGTGCTACACATATATTGAATGCTACACACATTCATAAACCGGTGGCGGCAGACTACCATGCAAGGTGCTTTCCAGTCCTACCGGGAGCAACTCAGGGTTAAGTGTCTTGCCCAAGGACACAACGACACATGGTGCGGGTCCCGGGAGTCGAACCGCCAACTTTCCGATCGGGAGACGACTGCCATTACCACTACACCACGGCCGCCCATTAGTTAAATGATTCACCTGTTGTTAATTTAAAATAAATAATAAATAAATATCACATTTTTGTCATCTGTGTATGTTTCCCATACTTGACAGACGAAATTGGCCTCTGCATTTAACCCAACCACCACCAGGTGGTGCAGTGGGCAGCCGTAGTCAGCGCCCGGGGAGCTGGGGAAAATAGATGTGCACTCATAGACACCCCAAGGTGTGCCGTGGCCGGGGTTCGAACCTGGGTCCTTCGGATCCCAAGTCTGATTCCCTAGCCACTACACCATCTTGGCCCCTAAGCATCAAATAAACACCTGTTGTAACAACCCCCCAAATCAAAACCAGTAAGTAAACTTTATTTATATATCACTTTTCATAGATAATAATAATACAGGGAACCCCCGACCTACGAACGAGTTCGGGACCTAAGAACCGTTCGCAGCTCGATCCTGCCGTAGGTAGGGGGTGAAAATTATAAAAAAAAAAAAAAATTATTCATTCATTCATTCATTCAACCTTTATTTATCATGCTAACGGAGCGCGCACACACATTTAAGCATGTACAGTAGTGTACTGTAATGTTAAACATTGCTATTCACATTTACAGAATAAATAAAAATATATTTTCTTACTTTGAGATGGTCAAAGCCGACATCTTAGGTTGCCATGCGTTGATTGTTGTCGGGCCGAGCAGCGCGGCGGCCGGCCAGTGAACCACCGCAGCTGCTCCAGACCTGTGTTAGCTAGCTGGCTAGCTTCTGCTAGCCAAGCCATGAGCTGGTGTTGGAGCGGCGGCGCGATCAATCTGTAGCTCCTGCTCCAGCCTGAGACGTCCACAGAGCTCACAGAGACGTTTCCAGCTCGTAATTAATCCATATGAAGCCATCCTGGTCACCAGTCTTCGGCCGGCTACCGTGTTAGCTCCCGTGTTAGCTTCTGGAGCTAGCCAGGCCAGAGCCTGGCCGGAGGTGTTCGCGCGGCGGCCTGGCACGATCACCGATAAATCCGCTGCTGCCTGAGACATCCACAAAGTTCACAGAGACGTTTCCAGCTCGTAATTAATCCATATGAAGCCATCCTGGTCACCAGTCTTCGGCTGGCTCCCGGGCAGCTAACCTAAAATGGCGTCCGGTGTTCTGTGACCGGAGACCCCAGTGACTGAACCTAAAATGGCGTCCGCCGTCCGGTGTTCTACATTAATTTGTGACCGTGTAAACTGAAGACCTACTTCCTGTTGCCCAAGATTGCTCAAAAATGATCAGAAATGATCTTTTTTATCATAATTATTATTTATAAAGCCTTTAAAACAACCACAGCTGCAACAAAGTGATGTACACATGAAATTAAGAACATTTAAACACAAAAAAAAAAAAAAAATCTTTTTTTTCCATCCATCCATCCATCCATTTTCTTCCGCTTATCCGGGGTCGGGTCGCGGGGGTAGCAGCCTAAGTAGGGAGGCCCAGACTTCCCTCTCCCCAGCCACTTGGAGCAGCTCCTCTGGGGGAATCCCAAGGCGTTCCCAGGCCAGCCGAGAAACATAGTCCCTCCAGCGTGTCCTGGGTCTTCCTCTGGGTCTCCTCCCGGTGGGACATGCCCGGAACACCTCACCAGGGAGGCGTCCAGGAGGCATCCTAACCAGATGCCCGAGCCACCTCAACTGGCTCCTCTCGATGTGGAGAAGCAGCGGCTCTACTCCGAGTCCCTCCCGGATGACTGAGCTTCTCACCCTATCTCTAAGGGAGAGTCCAGACACCCTGCGGAGAAAACTCATTTCAGCCGCTTGTATCCGAGATCTTGTTCTTTCGGTCATAACCCAAAGCTCATGACCATAGATGAGGGTGGGAACGTAGATCGATCGGTAAATTGAGAGCTTTGCCTTTTGACTCAGCTCTCTCTTCACCACGACAGACCGGTACAGCGCCCGCTTCACTGCGGACGCTGCACCTATCCGCCTATCGATCTCACGCCCCAGTTTTCCCTCATTCGTGAACAAGATCCCGAGATACTTAAACTCCTCCACTTGGGGCAGGACCTCCTCCCCGACCCGGAGAGGGCATGCTACCCTTTTCCGGCTCAAGACCATGGCCTCGGATTTGGAGGAACTGATCCTCATCCCGGCCGCATCGCATTCAGCTGCAAACCGCTCCAGCGAAAGCTGTAGATCACGAGCTGATGAAGCCAATAGGACCACATCATCTGCAAAAAACAGAGAAGCGATTCTAAGGTCACCAAAACGGATCCTCTCAACACCTTGGCTGCGCCTAGAAATTCTGTCCATAAAAGTTATGAACAGAATCGGTGACAAAGGGCAACCTTGGCGGAGTCCAACTCTCACCGGAAACGAGCCTGACTTACTGCCGGCAATGCGGACCAAGCTCTGACACCGGTCGTACAGGGACCTAACAGCCCTTATCAAAGGGCCTGGTACCCCATACTCCCGGAGTACCCCCCACAGAACCCCCCGAGGGACGCGGTCGAATGCCTTCTCCAAGTCCACAAAACACATGTAAACTGGTTGGGCAAACTCCCACGCACCCTCCAGGACCCTGCTGAGGGTGTAGAGCTGGTCCAGTGTTCCACGACCAGGACGAAAACCACACTGCTCCTCCTGAATCCGAGGTTCGACTATCCGACGGACCCTCCTCTCCAGAACCCCTGAATAGACCTTACCAGGGAGGCTTAAGAGTGTGATCCCCCTATAGTTGGAACACACCCTACGGTCCCCCTTTTTAAATAGGGGAACCACCACCCCAGTCTGCCAATCCAAGGGAACTGCCCCAGATGTCCACGCGATATTGCAGAGTCGCGTAAGCCAACACAACCCTACAACATCCAGAGCCCTAAGGAACTCCGGGCGAATCTCATCCACCCCCGGAGCCTTGCCACCGCGGAGCTTTTTAACCACCTCGGCGACCTCAGCACCAGAGATCGGAGAACCCGACCCAAAGTCCCCAGGCTCTGCTTCCTCAGTGGAAGACGTGCCAGTAGGATTGAGGAGGTCTTCGAAGTATTCCGCCCACCGACTCACAACATCCCGAGTTGAGGTCAGCAGCACGCCACCTCCACCATAAATGGTGTTGGTCTCGTACCTCTTTCCCCCCCTGAGACGCCGGATGGTGGACCAGAATCGCCTCGAAGCCGTACGGAAGTCATTCTCCATGGCCTCTCCGAACTCCTCCCACGCCCGAGTTTTTGCCTCAGCAACCACCCGAGCCGCATGCCGCTTGGACTGCCGGTACCTATCAGCTGCTTCCGGGGTCCCACAAGCCAAAAAGGCCCAATAGGACTCCTTCTTCAGCCTGACAGCATCCCTCACTGCCGGTGTCCACCACCGGGTTCGAGGGTTGCCACCTCGACAGGCACCAACAACCTTGCGGCCACAGCTCCGATAAGCTGCCTCGACAATAGAGGCGCGGAACACGGCCCACTCGGACTCCATGTCCCCCGCCTCCCTCGGAACGTGTTCAAAGCTCTCCCGGAGGTGTTTTTTTTTTAATACAGTAATTTCATATTTTTATTAAATATGATATGTTCGTATGTCCCGTTGTCCGTAGGTCGATGGAGTCGTAAGTGGGGGGTTACCTGTAATAATAATAGTAATACTTTATTTAAAGAGCCCTTTAAAACAACCACAGCTGCAACAAAGTGCTGTACATAAAATCAAGAACATTTAAACACATAAAAATAAAACAGTTGTTAAAACATTAAGATCAATAAAAACAGTGCAGAACAAATTCAGTCTGTGCTAAAAGCCAGTGACAATAGACATAAAAAAAACACAAAGTGCTTTACAGAAATACAGATACAGGCTTAATATAACACAAAAACTGTCAGAACAGCTGATAAAAGTAGTTAGTAAAACATTTAACTAAAAGCTTGTCTGAATAAAAATGTCTTAAAGGAATCAACAGAGGCGGCCACATGAAGAGACAGGGACAGGGCATTCCACAGCCGGGGGGGCTACAGCCTGAAAGGATTGGTCACCCCGAGTTTTCAACCGGGTCTTAGGGACCTTTAGGAAATTCAGCGCCCAAGACTGAAGAGTGCAGGCTGAAGAGTAAGGAACCAACATTTCAGTGATGTATTGGGAGGCCTGTCCATTAAATAGAAGACTAAAGTCTTAAAATTAATTCTAAATTTGACTGTTAAGATAATGTAGAGAAGAAAAAACAGAAATACTTCTAAGTAGTATTGCATCTCGGGGTCGAGATGGTGTAGAGACAGCCGACCTGGGACCAGAAAGTCGTGGTTCGACTCCCAACCATTTCCACATGTCATGGTGCCCCTGAGCGAGATACCCAATCCTTAATTGGTCCCTGGGTGCTTACATAGCTGTCCACTGTTACATCTGGGTGTATCCTAGATACGATGGGTTAAATGCAGAGAACTAATTTTGTTTTATAGGGAACATACAAAGATGACAACATATAGCAACTGTATTTACCGGACTATAGGTCGCAGTTTTTTGCCTAATTTGCGTGCCCTGCGACTTATAGAGAGGTGAGACTTGTTTATGGATTTTCCCCCATATTTTTAGACCAATTTTTGGCTCAGATATGACCGTTTTTCATTTTGGCAAAAAATGGCGCAGTACCACTTTTGTCCGCTAGGGTACACCGACCGTTCCCACCTCATGTGTCCGACGGCAGCCTCTTCTGGTCGGACGGACTCTGTCGCTGCCCGGCCTCCTGCTCTGGATGTAACTACTGTTAGCTGTGTTTGTTAGCAACATAAGTCAAGAACCACAGGACAGATTTTTATCAAACTTACAGAAAGTAATCACTGTATGGACATTTACAACTGACTAGCTTTATGAGATGTTTGAGATAAAATTCGACGTTTTATAGACATAAATGTGTCGCTGTTAGCTTTGGTTTTTCCTGCTACTATTTGTCTAAATAACTCATGAACCACTCTGCAGATTTTCTTGAAACCTACAGAACATAATTATTTGGTGTTCATTTACAAACTATTAGCTGTTGGAGTTGTTTGAGATAAAATTTGATTTATTTATAATTTATTTTCACAGCGCACGCGATGGTTTGGAAGACGTCAAAGCGAAACAATTTAAATCCAGCAGATTTGACCATTTCGTGATTTTATTAAGGAACGGTTAAGCTCAGGAACCCTTGTGCTATAATGTCAGGTATAATTTTTAGCAAACAAATAATTGTTTTTACCGTGTTAATCTTCTTAAAGCCTTGCTGTGCGCTCCTGTGGCAGACATTTGCAGCAGAGCTAAACACTCGGACCACATTTCCGGGTTGTCTCAGCAGTGACGCGTTACGTCGGCGGTGACGTAGTTGCGACCTAAATAAAGGTGCTACATGTTTATGGATTTTTCCAATTTATTGCCAATAATTGGACAAAGCAACCTATAGAAAGGTGCAACCTATCAAGCGGAAAATACGGTATATATACTTGGTATATATAAGTAGCATTGACTACCATCAACATAAAGACCAAGGAATACTCCTCACAGGTCAGAAACAAGGGAGCAGAGAATGGAACAGGGTTTGTTTGTTTGTTTGTTTAATAGAAAATTTACAGAACCCTGAACATTTCAGTGAGAATCGACATCCATTGTTAGGAAATGCGGAGATGATGCCGCCACGTCAAACCAGCCAAAAGAGGGTCGTCCATCAAACTTAAGGATCGGATAGAGAAAGCACTATTCAAAATTTCTTCCTCTAACATGGGACAGAAGTCCTGTGCACTGAGGACGCCTAACTTGGACCTTAATTAAAGTTCAAGCAAGCTTTTCTCACTTCTAATCTGAAGTTTTTGTTTGTGAAACTGTTGTTTTTAATCAAAATAAGACATGCAAATAAATTCCAGACTTTAAGGCAACAAAATACAAACTATAGCAAGAGGATTTAAAACTTTTGAAAAGGCCCAGCATGTTGACATGACGCCAAATTCAGTTTTCCCCCACGTGGCTGAATATCACCTCGGTTTTATTTGTTTGTCTCTACTAAACTCAGTTTTGATCAAATTTCTTATCTGTTCGAGTGTTTAAACCGTGTTCCTGCTTGACCTCTTTCTGTTTGCGCGCAAGCATTACCATAATGACGAGCGTTCACCACCGACTTCATCCCAATATCCTTTTCACTTTTTAAAGATTGGCCTTATCTTACTCGTCGGGGTCTTGATCTAAAATGGAATGAAGTCATATCTGTTTGACACAGGTGACAGAATAAATCTGACTTCCTGTTAGAAGAATCTAAAACAATGAAAGATAAGCAAAATTTGTAGTTATACCTAAATAAAAATGTCTTTAAGCTCCCCCTTGTTTTCCACATGAGCACTAAAGGCTCTGTGCCCACAGTAAGAGAAGGTGTGGGCCTTGGTTCACTTAGAATGGCTCAGTGTAAAATATGCATATCAGCTTTTGAAGTTGCGTGAAAAGAAGGTCCCATTACCTACTCATCCTGCCATTGCCAGTACCTCCACTTTGATAAGAAAAGGGGTAGATGGAGGAGAAAGTCTCACAAATACCGCCTTCTGCCTCACCTTGGTTATAATTTATTTTGTTTGAGAAAGAGCTTTGGGGTTATTCAGAGAGTGACTTATCCCCAAAACAGAAAAAGGCTTGATGGGTTTGGTACAACTAGATATGAGAAATATTTTTATATTTCTTTTGAGGAAGGGGAGGGAAGCCATTCGCAAAGCAGAAAAACAAGCCGAGCATCAAGCCTCCTTCATTTCACCGAGCATGACAGCATTAAACAGTCATTGATAACGAAGATGGAAGTGTTTGCCTTACAAAAAAAAAAAGAAGGTATAGATGGAGATGGAGGTGCACAGAGGAAGAGGAGCACACAAACACAGAACAAAGTTCAACGTGAACCTTTTATTTTTAAGAACAAAACATATTCAGCTGAGGAGCTAACCTGTCGCTTTCATAGACGATGAACAATGTTAAAGGTCCGGCTCAAAATTCAAACCTTAACCATTTCCACAGTGTTTGCAATTTCCGTTACTAATTCTTAATTCACCCCGTATTCATTTATATTTTTACTCAGCATACATTTTTAAGCAGAAACACAAGTAAATAGATACATTATTACTGACAGTGACCCTTAATTCTGCTACATTCAAGCAATAAATATCGTAAAGACCTAGCATTTCTTGAAATAATGCATATACAGTAGCCCGTCATCATTCACGAGTTTTAAATTAAAATAATAAAAAAAGAAATAACTAAAATAATTTTATCATTCTAGCAGACTTTTTGTCATTTTGGTGAAACTTTGTAATGGGATCTTAGGTGATATAAAATCTCACGATGTGTTGACCCTCATTGTATATGTAAATGGTAAATGGACTGTACTTATAAAGCACCTTTCTATCTTATCAAGATACTCAAAGTGCTTTACATTACATTCTGTGCCAATTCATACTCTACTAGATCTATAGAAAGAATAATCAGTGTTTTATTACATTCATACACCAATGGGACACACATTGGAGGCAATGTTCAGTGTAGGGATGCACCGATAAATCGGCCGGCCGATCGATCGGCCCCGATTTCCTTAATTTGGGGAGATCGGTGATCGGCCGATCTTTAAATGAGAAGCCAATTTTATCCACCGATCGCATCTGCCTCCACAAAGGTCGGAAAATCATGAAAATTTAGGGTGCATTTTGACCATTTAACACCCGAAAATCGGTATTGGCCAAAATCGGAATTGGCAGGTCAGACTTTCTAAAAATCGGTGATCGGCCAGAAAATTGAAATTGGTGCACCTTTGGTTCAGTATCTTGCCAAAGGTACTTTGGCATGCGACTGCTGGACGATATATACAGATATATGTATATAAATACTAAAATAAATGTGTTTACTTCATGGTTTGGAACATAACCCCCGTGATAAGTGAGGGACGTGTATTTATATAGCACCAAGTCACAACAGAAGTTATCTCAGGGCACTCTGCAAATACATTCATGTACATAAAAATTCAGTTAGTAACATTATTTATCTAAGGCAGGGTAGTAAAGTGTAACATACACACAAATACAAAGCTTATACAGTAAGTAATATGTAGGTAACTACTGTTAATGCATCCCTTGGTTGGAAACAGTTACACAGAATTAAAATTGAATGACTTTTACCAACACAATGTCAAATGTTAAATCTTACAGGTTCAAACATTAATGAAAGTAACTACGAGCAATTTTACTTTTAATATGAACATTTTTGAGTTATCTGCTCGTTTTTAACCGTTCCCATATTTTCTTCTTTACCCACTATACTGTATTGTGCCTTCATTGTTCTGATTATCGTCCTATTTTTTTTCCACACCTCGCTCATTTACTAAAACTTTAATAATGAAAGCATGCAATTAAAAACACTGCACTGTTTCCCCTATAATTTCCATCCAGTCCTGTTGTTATGCACCAGGAACACCGAACTTACCTTGGAGGCACGTTGACACCACTTTCAGGACACAGCAGGAGCTCTGAAAATTATTTACATTCAATATTTATCCCCTTCTCCTTGTTCTTTAATTACTTACTCCACGTTAATTAAAGGCTTTTCTGACCTGAGCAGAAAACTGTCTCTTTGTTTGCGGCCCCATATGGGTTGGTGTTTTCCCGCTGAGCCAACAGTTGTAGGGGAAACACTGCACATTGTTGTCTTAGTTTAATTTGAACAATTTACTGTTTTCATAGTTATTTAATAGGCAGTTTGAGTAATAAAGCTTTTAGTGTTAATAAGCTTTTGTTTTAAACTCATGTCATGTTTGTTGAAGATATTTGAGCGGATCTTGTTCATCTGGGCCATCCGCCATCCGGCCAGCGGTTACGTGCAGGGCATCAACGACCTGGTCACGCCGTTCTTCATCGTCTTCGTCTTTGAGTACATCGGTGAGTAGCGTCGCTCTGTCCCTATCTCAGTTTTACCTTCTCTTTTTCTTTAAAACTCTATAATCTTTTGTTGTATCCTTTTGAAGCGAGGGTCTGTCTTCTCTCTTTGTGCTACTCCACGGTGCAGAGTGGCCCCTTTGGTAGCTAACAATAAGCAAGGTTTACTTGCTGGTTCACCTGCACAGGTTGCAGAAAATCTCTCCTGGGATCCCCCAGACTGTCCAATCTTTCCACAGCTGACTGGTCCTTTTGTAGCTCTTTACCTTCTTTTTGTTTTAAAGGAAGACTAAAGTTTGGACAATCTGATACTCAAAAATCTATTGGGTCATAGGTCAGAGCTGTACAAAAAGTAATAATAATCTTGCCTACATTTATTTCAGTGCACACTTCTCTTTCATTTAGTGTCTGAATTTGCTTTAAAATCTATTTATCAAGGCATGTTCTGGTTAACACTTCTGATGAGCGTGTGTGTGCGTGAGATGTGTTCTTATGTTTGTGTGTGTGTGTGTGTGTGTGTGTGCGCGCACCCCACTGTTTTCTCTAGAGCCCTCCTGCTGTTTGCGTTTATGCTATGCCACATTTACGCAGATGAATGTTTTATTTTACTGTCACACTTAATTCCTGTGTCAGTGCAAACAGCACTTCAAAGTGCAAACAGACTGTAAGAAAACTCATGAATATGGTCCATGTAGCAGGGATGAGTTTTATCTCTTCAGTCATGTTTAAACTACAAAAAAAAAGGAACTAGCAAAGTTCAAGATCCGTTATTGTCATTCGCATCACATGTGGTACATGAAGTGGAATGAAATAGTGTACTCAGGGTCCCAATTACATTCAAAAATAGCAAAAGTACAAAGTGTAAAAAGAAACTACAATTAAGGATCTAAGATATACTCTAAGATATACGCTGAACGAACGCTAAATGGTACATTAAAAGATCTAAGATATACGCTAAACACTAATAATGTAAAATAATATGGTATAACAGCAGCCCGAACATGAGTCTGTGTGAGCAGACGAGTATGAATGAATACGACAGCATGAGATCAGCAGCATGGATAATCAGCAGCACAGATAAGTCCCATATCACTTATCAGTCATACACATCAGTCACATAATCACACATATAATTTGCCACCATTCGTTGCTTGAATTCATGCTACTATATAAAACAAACACCTGCTGTGTTGCTGGTAACATTAGGATCACATAAGCCGTGTTTCCATCAAGGTTTCTAGATGCGCATTTTTAAGTATCGCATCAGAAAAGCTGAATGGAAACGGCACGATTCGAATTAACTTCCTCTAATTCGCAAAAAAGTTGATACGCTCGCTTGAGGTGGTTTTTGGGTTTTTCGAATCAGAGCCGATGCGCAAAACGAGAGATGGAAACAGATTTGCCGACTCAGTTCTGCCGTAGCGAACATTTACGTCACGTGACTTCGTCTCCGGACAACATGTAACATCGCTAAAACTAGTTGGCATGACAGAATAAATACAACTTGCCCGATAGCAACACATACCTGAAATATTCTCTCCATTTTGCCGAGATGTGTGGTCGGGTCCTGTTTTCAACCGCTACTTCCTGTTTACTGTAGACATGCGTAACGCTGACGTCTGATGTAATGGCGCTTTGCGTGGCCTGATGGATGCGCTTCAAGCCAGTTGATGGAAACACTTCTGATTCGCATTAATTTTTATTTACATTTTTGCGAAATTTCAAAAAATTTGCCCAAAATTCGAATTGAAAATGGATGGAAACACAGTTACAGTGATTTTGTTGTTTTTTATTTTCTGCACCCAAATAAAACCTAAACCTTAAAATAATTTGTCTATAAAAAAGTTTCCCCAACATCCTGTTCTAATTTTTAGGCTTCATCATATTTATCTTCCAGAGTACCATTTATTTAAAGTGTTTAAAATGATCTCCACATACTTGAATACAAAAGTATGCACGGAAAGAAAGTTCAGCCCCGGGCTTTTGCTGCTGCGCTGCTGGATGTTTGCTTTTCCGCTCGCTTCCTCTGTAATGTTTGTTTCTGCATTCTGTCTCTTTAATTTCCTTATGCTACGTTTTGGTCCATCAAGCTCTCTTTGAGGCCACTTAAACTGGAGCTGCTAAATGGAATCCACAATGCTCTCTGAGGAATAACTTGCACACTCTAGACCCACTGTGGTCACACAGACACAAGTTAAGTGTTGGGAAGCACGCCAACAGTTGGACTCTGCGACTCCTGTAGTTTTCTGTTTTTACTTTTGGCGAAGAAAACTTAACTCGGTGCAAAGGAATTTTTTCTTCTATTTTTGTTATAACTTCTACCAGCAATTTATGCTTTTTTCAGTACATCACAAAGCAGCGCAGGAGTTTCCAAGACTACGGTACTTTTGTGACTTGTGCCTATTGTCAGCCTCTTCATTAAGCATTAGTTCACTGTCACTGTGAAGTTTATTGGAGAACTGATCATTTAGATTGCATTTATGCATTTACCCCACAATAGCACACATAACAAAGAGCTGCATTAATTGAGAAATGTCCTGCAAAGATTGACTAGATTTGGTTATTTCTTAACAGACATGTTCTAAAGTGTCAAATCTGTGATTAGTTGAAGTACAACATAGATTTCAGATAAAATTATAAACGACCAGCTCATATTCTTGCAACTCATTTTAGGGATTCAAGGAAGCAGTCAAACTCTATTCAACTCCTTTTTTGCAATGTTTTCTTTCTTTTTTATTCATTAGATTAATCAGTTTCCAACCCACAAATAACATTTGCAGAGACTTGTGACTAGAGACCAACCGATATATCGATAGGACCGATATTATAGACCTATATAGGCATTTGTGGACATACTTGTATCTGTGATAATTACCCTGTTATGAGCTGATAAACACTGGAAACAAGCTGTGTCCTTGCATGTACATAAATAGCACAATTGTACTATGTATCCAGCAAAGGGCGCATGTAGACTACTTTCAAGTGTTGGCTGCTCACTTTAAGTTTCACTTTCAGCACAGCCAAAGCAGGGAGCAATACCGTGTAGTGTATTTTGATGAACAGAGCATGGTACGTTTATTTTAAGTGATCTGTAAAATAATTAACAATAATAAATTATCTTTAATCCTCCACCCCCTGTCATTAGCTACATGCTTCAAGTTAGCAAGCTAATGCTTAGATAACCTTGCATAGGCTATTGCCTTGTAAAACTTTTTCCAGAGCAGTAAATCTGTTAAATAGAGTTAAAATATATCAGTGTTGGTAATGTTATCTTCGTCTTCCTCAATGAAATGCATTGTCTGAAATCTTTACTTCTCTGCAAAGAAAAAATAACGGCTGCAGTCGTTACTAACACTAGACCTTCCCCATACGTGACTGACTGTTGAAACAATGAACAGAGAAAGACGATTCCTTGTTTAGTTCATATTATGTAACACACTTGATAACTTTATGGTAAATAGTGGAGGACAGAAATTGTGAACGCACGTTAGAAATACTTTTTCAAGACTTCAAGTGTTAAAGCAGGTTTAAAAGTAGCTGTTTACTTAGAATCTTGGGGTGGACAAAGCTAAAAAAAAAATCAGGCATTAGATTGGTTGTCGGCATTAGGCATTTTAGGCATTGTGAATGCACGTAAGGAAGACTTTTTCAAGACTTCAAGTGTTAAAACAGGTTTAAAAGTAGCTTTTTACTTAGATTCTTGGGGTGGACAAAGCTAATTTTTTTCAGGCATTACACTGGTTATCGGCATTAGGCACAATCCTCAGAATATCAGTATGTATCGGATTTGCAATAGCCAAAGTTCCATATCAGTCAGGGTCTACTTGTCACCCAAACGGTCACGATTTGAATGAGGAATAAATGAAAGGCCTAGTATTCCTTAAAGCTCTTATGACAGAGTTTTACACTAGAATGACCTTATTTTGAAAATCTGAGTTGTAGCTGCCTGTTTTATCAAACCTTGTAACTTCTTAGCTGTAGTGGTCGTCTTGAAAAGAGTTGACTACAGAAGTTGTAGATGTACTTCCAGCGATTTCTGTCTTAAGAGTTTCATTAAAATTCTCCCACGGGTTTATGAGATTTTTACTAATGCTCTAGACAAACACGTGCACAGACACAGGCAAAATCATTATTGCCTTTTTGCCTTCGGCGGCGTGTACGGTAATAATAGGGCTATGAAGGTAGGTAATTAAGCACATAATGAGAACACAGTCTCATCAAAGATTATACCGTTTCATCCATTTATGATTGGATTCTCGTAACCAAAATGTCTGAATTATACTAGGGTTGTGTCCTACACTTATGAGGTTTATTATTTTCACAAGTATTATATTAAAGGTGTAGAAGTTCCAGTTGTCATTACAATATTTTTTGGGGAAAGATTTTATAATTCATAAGGCAAAACACGATCATTTCAGCCTTTCTTCACCTTCATTTTCCTGCACATTTTTTATTTAAGTGTATTCTGTTGCCCTTTGTTCACTCTTATTTCCTGTATTGCCATCTTTGTTGGATTAGTTTCTCCTCCTCCTCTGCTGTTTGTTCACTCTGTCAGATCTTCAAAGCCTCACTCTGTGCTCCGGTGCCATGCACCTCTATGCACTGATGAGCCTTGACTAACATACACAGCCAACAAGCCTTCAAACGTGCCTGGCTGGCATCTTACATGATGAGTTGATGTGCTGTGTTGTTAGCTGCTCTCGTCTTCTGATGGAGAGAGAGAGACAGAGCGCCGTGTGGCTCCTTTAAAGATCAGCTCACTGCTCCTGTGTGGAAAGGAGACATATGAGATGTGCAATCTTTGGCTGTGTCCTCATACTTTTTAAGCTGATTTTTTATTGCCATTTTATTTGATATCTACAAGATTCAGATTTTTATTATGTCCAAATTACGAAGTTCTATGTAAATATATAAAAATGTCAACATTGATGATGCACTAAATTGTTCATAACCACGCTTGACCCAGGCTTTGGGAGCAGTGATGCCTATACTGTAGGTTAAAATAGCAAATGAAAGAAATGGCAACTTTGGAGAAAATAAGTTGCATTTAGGAGCTCAACTGAACAAGAACAGAGAGCAGAGAGGGAACGGAACATGAAAGGAAAAAATGAGCAGAAAAGATGTCAAGAGAAGATTACAGTCACCCTGAGAGCGAGAGCATAATAGCATGAGAGTGCATATCTCTCTGTCCATGTGTGGGATGTACTTAGTGTTTTATGACTGTATTTGTAGCCTGAACATGAGGTTTCACCCAAACAAGTGCCATTGAAGATGCTTGTTGGCCAGACTCAAAGATCTATTTTACATTTTTCTCTGAGTCATACAACTGAACTATCACACGCGAGTGAAAACAGTGACGTGCTATAAAAAATTATGTAAAAAAAATGCCAACAAATTTAATCTAAGTTCAGGGTTCCTTTTCACATGCCCATTTTGTCTGCGTTAAGAAGTTTTGGTTGTGGTATGGCGGCCAACACCATGCCCATGTAGTGTAGTGAGGGTAGAGTAGGGGGATAAAAACCTCCATCTGTTCATCCGTACATGCATACCCGTTTCTTCCTTTTTGGGTCGTGGGGGTCACTGGTGCCCATATCCAGCAGTCACTGTGAGAACATGCAAACTCCACCTAGAAAGGCCCTCTGGCCAGGATTCAATCTGGCGACCTCGTAGAGAAGCAACAGCTCTACCAACTGATCCACTGTGCTGCCCAAAACAATTCATTTCAGTTTTTATGTAGCACCCATTCACAACAAATTCATCTCAGGGTGCAATATAGAAGTTCTCTGTTAGGAAAACATGGAACAATAAAATCTTAAGTTAAGGATGAACCTTGGTTGCCTTTTATGTTGAAAGTAAGACTTTTCATTTTATTTTGAATTTTACAAGGAGCCAATAGAGACGCTAAAATTGTAGAATTGTGGCACAGATCATCTTGCTGCAAATAGGTTGCAAAGATTAATGATGAGCTGGGCTGCAGTTAGCTACAGATTAACCAGAAACAAGACAAGGATCGGAGCTGTTTTGCAGTTGGTCAACTTCAGAGCATACCAAATTGTCTTGAAGGTGTTCATTAAATGTGGACAATTCTTTAAAATCCTTGCTGTTATCTGGGAACATGAGTTAGTTCATGTATGGAAACATTGTCAGATACTGAACATGGTGCTTATTCTATGAACATGTTTTTTCTTATTGATGTGCTGCTTTACTGGACTTTTTGCTCTTTCACATTTCCTCTCATTTAAAATATATAAATAGCGTAAATTGTGCTGTTGTACCTGTGAAAATCTGCAAATGTACGTCCATCTAAGAACTAAAAATGTGACTGGGTTTGCACACTCATTCACTTTGTCGGCTTTTCTTTGTTCTTTTTTTCTTTCTTGGAGACATTTTTAAATCACTTAACAGCACTTAATTTAGCACAATGCTTGTCCAGCTCCCAAATTACCCTTTTCTCAAGCAGTACAGACAGTTCAGCTTTTTTACCACTGTGTTCACAGTGTCCCTTCTTTTCTCTGCCACACACAATTTCATTAACGCATGCCTGTTAATCCAAGTTGAAAAGTTTCAATTGGTAGATCAGCAATGCGATGGAAGGAAAAGTAGCCCCTTTTTTTTAAACCACTGGAGCTGTTTAACAACATAGCAGGCTTTCCTCCTGTCAAAGGGGGAAATTGATCTAAGAGTCTGTTGTTTCATCTGGTGCGAACCATTAACCGACAAGAAAAGTCATCTGACTGAGGCCAGGACGGACAACGACAGGGCGAGGAGCAAGTCCAGGCCTCTTTTAAAGTGCTAAGTGTATTGATCGACCGCTGGATCAGTAATGTAATCTGCATGGCGGTATCTAAGCATGGATCTGCTCTGAAGAATGACTAGAACAAGGAAGTGGCTTAGAAAGTTGTGAGGTTAGGGTTTGGCAACCATAAGTGAAAGAGAAGTGTAACTAGAGTGAACTTTTTGGTTTGCTTAAGAGGAAGAAAGAGAAGATAAGAGTAAAAAAAAAAAAAAAAGACTAGAAAGTGCCGCCATGCTGTCAGGCAGCGGATACGTCAAGAAGTCCTTTGTCGTATGAGCTCTAAGCAAAATGGCTCATGTGGTCTAGTGTCTACTTTAGCTAACAGATTGCTAGGATTTCTTAAAGAATTCAGCAATTACCTTTACATCAAAAGTAGTTGAGGGTATGAAAGCCATGTCACTTATGTGCAGAATACACATCCATCTAAAAGCTATGAGTAATGACTCAAAGAGTGACAGTTTGTTTAAATTATGTGGCGTCAGCTGGAGGTGCTCTGACAGTAAAGGAGAATTTCCTATTTCACATTTTAATCATAAAAAATAAACTCGAAAATGCCCAAAAGTCACAACAGCACTATAAATCAGTTAGAATAATTGACTAAATCTTGCCGAGAAATTGCTGGTACAGTAAAAAAAAAAAAAATAAAAATATATATATATATATATATATAATAAAGCACCGAACCACAGGGTGACAATAATGTTCTTCCAGGTTGAAGAATTGCCAAATGAAAACAATATACAGTATCCAGAAGTAAACGGTTTGTCAAAAATCAAGTTTTATCGT
>JBBPBX010051329.1:0-14984 GCA_038048925.1 Garcialebias charrua | reverse complement strand
AAGAGTCTCTGATGACCTTTCTTGATCAGGCTGGTGGTGTTGTTGCTCCAGCTGAGGTTGTTCAGGTGTACACCCAAGTACTTGTAGCTGAAGACCACTTCCACCGCAGATCCTCCCATGTTCAGGGAGGTACAGTATAAGGTCTGTTTGTTCCTTCTGAAGTCCACAATCATCTCCTTTGTCTTCTTCACATTTATGTGAAGGTTATTTTCTTTGCACCAGCTCTCCAGGTGTTCCACCTCCTGCCTGTAGCTGGACTCATCATTGTTTGTGATGCATCCCACCACAGCTGTGAGACAGGTCCCTCTTGTAAATTTGTCCCCGTGGCTCAACGAGGCTAGCCTGGATAAATAAAGGTTGAATGAATGAATAGGAGAAGGCTCAACACACATCCTTGAGGAGAGCTGGTGCTAAGGGTTACGGTGGAGGAGGAGAAGTTGTGGATCCTCACCGACACCGACTGTGGTTTGTTTGTTAAGAAGTCTACCGGTAGTACCCATTTGCAAATGGGCTTAAGGGCGAGATACACTCGAGCGTCCTCACGGTACGCCTATACGCAGCGTACGTACGCCAAGGCAAAAGCGTAGCCCCGCGTAGCCCCTCAGGGCATGTACGCGCAAAAGTATTTTTTTACTACGCATACGCGATCCGCGTGCGCGATACGCGGTGTCTGACCATAAACTTCCCGGCGCCGGACTGTTTTGTATGTTACACAAATGAAATAAATTCCCCTTCTTTATCGCTGATCGGGCCTTTTCTTTTGTTTTTTTGCCTAAAGTCAAGTAACCGCTTCTTCCTCCGTTCACTCGATGATTGAAATGAATGAATTCAGGTCCTACCTGGGTGCGGCGATGTTTTAATATTCCCTGGTGGGCTGTGTGCTGCAGGAAAAGCGCTCCCTGTTATTATTTTTATTTCTGAGAGAACTTTTTATAACATATATAGTAGAAACACCGCATCAGAACACCGCAGAAGTCCAGCGAGCTGCTCATGTTAAAGGTTTCACTTTCAACTAGGTTTCACTTCAGCTGACTGAGCGCTGTCAATCAATTCAGTAGGCGTGTCAGCAAGTGACCAATCAGCGAGCTCAGTTGAGTCCCTTCCGTGTGCTGCTGCTCATATTACAACAAGGAGAACGAGAGTGTTTGAAAGCTGATAGTTTCTTGAAGTATAGCAGCAAAAACATACGTACAAAATAGGCATGTAACGAGATCTCGTTGTACGAGATCTCGCGATATTAAACTCCCGCGATATCTCTCGTTGAGAGGTAACGTTGTCTCGCGAGATGCTAATGCTAGCGCTAGCAGAGCCCCTAGCAAGTCAGCGTCACGGACAGCATGGCTTCGCCGGATGAAGTTGCTATAGAAGACGCCCCAACTACTGATGGAGGGTCCCGGTGCCGCAGACGAGACGCCTCTACATTGATGGAGTGTCCCAAACTGCCGACGCTGCCCCGAATGTAAAGACACGCGTGTAAACACCGGTGTGACGGTGTTGCCAGATAGAGTCCCACCCACCCAAAGCACTCTTTACCCGCAAAAGGCAGAAGGAAAATCGCGGTGAACCGCCCAATCTGGCAACACTGGTGAGTGACGGCTGCAGATTCAGCGCTGATGCGGATATTATGTTCAATTTTTGTTAAGTCCTGCGTGAATATCTATTTTTTTAACAAAGTTGAACGTTCTAAGGTCTAAGGAGATTCAATCAGTAAAATGAAGACATGTTAAAACAGAATAAAAGCCTTTTTGCGGCATAAAACCGATCTTTGAAGTTTTCTTGAACTAATGTTAAAATCTCGTCTCGTTCTCGCGAGATCTGTGATTTTCTCGTCTCGTCTCGTGAGTTTTGTGTATCGTTACACCCCTAGACAAAATATACGCGTATACGCGCATATACGGAGGACGCTTCAGTGTAACTCGGGCTTTAGTCCTAGTGTGAATAGTTTGTCCATCAGGTTTTGGGGGATCATGGTGTTGAAGGCAGATGTGAAGTCCAAAAAGAGCATACGGACGTTTGAGTCCTTCTGCTCCAGGTGGGTGAGAGCAGTGTGGACCACAGAGGAGATGGCGTCCTCTGTTGATCGGTTCTCATGGTATGCATACTGATGAGGGTCCTTGTTGATGTTGATGGTTGTTTTGATGTAATAATAATAATAATGAATTCAATTTATAACGCGCTTTTCATTAGTGAAAATCTCAAAGCGCTACACACATTGAATGCTACACACATTCATACACCGGTAGTGGCAGACTACCATGCAAGGTGCTTTCCAGTCCTACCGGGAGCAACTCGGGGTTAAGTGTCTTGCCCAAGGACACAACGACACATGGTGTGGGGAACCGGGATTCGAACCGCCAACCTTCCGATCGGGGGACGACTGACATTACCACTACACCACGGCCATGTGGGTCATGACCAGTTTTTTTGAAGCATTTAGTGACTATCGGAGTGAGGGCCACTGGTCGATAGTCATTCAGACCAGTCACTGTAGAGCTTTTTGGGACTGGGATTATGGTGGCGGTCTTCAGGCAAATGGGAACTGTCTCCAGGGTAAGTGAGGCATTAAAGATGTCGGCTAGCACCTCGTAGAGCTGATCGTCACATTATTTTAACACTTTCCAGGGGATGTTGTCTGGGCCGTTGTTTTGTGAGGGTTGATCCTCCTGATCGTACTCCTTAAGCCCGAGATACACTCATGCGTCCTCAGGTACGCCACTCTACGCGCGCATTTTGTGCGCATGTGTTTTGCTGATAAGCTTCAGCATATTTCAGAAACTATACGCTCGCGTTCTCCTTGTTGTAATATGAGCAGCTGAACACGGAGGGGACTCAACTGAGCTCGCTGATTGGTCACTTGCTGACACGCCTACTGAATTGATTGACAGCGCTCAGTCAGCTGAAAGTGAAACCTTGAGAATGCAACATGAGCAGCTCGCTGGACTTCTGCGGTGTTCTGATACGGTGTTTCTACTATATATGTTATAAAAAGTTCTCTCAGAAATAAAAATAATAACAGGGAGCGCTTTTCCTGCAGCACACAGCCCACCAGGGAATATTTAAAACATCGCGCACCCAGGTAGGACCTGAATTCATTCATTTCAATCATCGAGTGAACGGAGGAAGAAGCGGTTACTTGACTTTAGGCAAAAAAACAAAAGAAAAGGCCCGATCAGCGATAAAGAAGGGGAATTTATTTCATTTGTGTAACATACAAAACAGTCCGGCGCCGGGAAGTTTATGGTCAGACACCGCGTATCGCGCACGCGTATCGCGCACGCGTAGTAAAAAAAAAGCTTTGCGCGTACATGCCCTGAGGGGCTACGCGGGGCTACGCTTTTGCCTTGGCGTACGTACGCTGCGTATAGGCGTACCGTGAGGACGCTCGAGTGTATCTCGGCCTTTACTTCTGCTGAGGTCACGCTGAGATGCTCTTCATCCGGTGGTGAGGTGAGTCTTGTGCTGGGTGATCTTTTTGGGTCTTCAAAGCGTGCATAGAACTTGTTGAGGATGTAAGGCAGAGATGGGTCTTTGGGGCATTGTTTGCTCCTGCCTTTATAATGCGTTATGCATTTAATGCCCCTCCAAATGCTCTGTGGGTCTCGTGAGATGAATTGACCCTCGATCCTCTGTGCATATGTTGCCTTGGGCCTCTTAATACCAGCAACCAGTTATTTCCTTGTCCTTCTCAGCTCCTCTGAGTTTCCAGACCTGAAGGCAATGTTCCTGGCTTCCAGCACGGGTCGCACCTCTGCATTCAGCCAAGGTTTTCTGTTCGGGTAGCTTTTAACATATCTTGTGGTGTAGAAAGTGTCAGTACATGTGCTAATGTATCCCAGAACTGAGGATGCTATTGATCCAGATTAAACGATCCTCCATTTCAGCAGCTTCTCTGAAAACCTGCCAGTCTGTTTGTTCAAAACAATGGCCCTCATGCACGAAAATGTTCGTATTTTTATCCTAAATTTCTCCTACTTTTGTTCGTATGAAGCGTTCGTACGAACATGCCACGTCAGATCCAACAAAGTCTTCTATCCACAGGAAAAGCGTGTAAACGGGCTGCTTAAAGTTGATGGATCCCACCTGTTCTACTCACCTGCGCGTGCTCGCGGGAAGGTAATTTACATAATTTCCACCCCTCAAAACACCATATAAGGCCACGCTTCCTGCCTTCTGACAGCAGGAAGTGTCCATTCATTCAAACTCAAGAAGTAAAAGGAGGAACTTCACGCGTTCGGAGATCTGCTCTCAGTGGCGCTGTGGCTACCCCCCCACCCCCCCGCAAGTGTCGGATGGTCAAATATCTTTAATTTTAGTGTACTGTGTTACATTATAGTTTCACTTATTCAGAAGAGCCGTGGCGCACCGCTACCCCACCCCCCCGCAAGTGTCGGATGTGTTTTTCAACAGAAGCATTTTAAATTGTCTCGAAACTACAGTTAACTTCATATTAATATTGTAGTGCATATGTTTTGTGTCCCGTGGGTCGTACAGTATCAGAAATCAAGAATAAATGGTTTGATCTGAAAATGGCTTCAAACAAACATCTCGCCGCAGCACGGACAGGAGGTGGTCAGGAGATGGTGGACAATAAATGCCACGCTGCAAGATGCGTGCCAACATGTTTTGCAGCACAAATGATGCGCGCACCTCCTGGTCAGCGCGCACCTCCTGGTCAGCGCGCACCTCCTGGTCAGCGCGCACCTCCTGGTCAGCGCGCACCTCCTGGTCAGCGCGCACCTCCTGGTCAGCGCGCACCTCCTGGTCAGCGCGCACCTCCTGGTCAGCGCGCACCTCCTGGTCAGCGCGCACCTCCTGGTCAGCGCGCACCTCCTGGTCAGCGCGCACCTCCTGGTCAGCGCGCACCTCCTGGTCAGCGCGCACCTCCTGGTCAGCGCGCACCTCCTGGTCAGCGCGCACCTCCTGGTCAGGGCGCACCTCCTGGTCAGCGCGCACCTCCTGGTCAGCGCGCACCTCCTGGTCAGCGCGCACCTCCTGGTCAGCGCGCACCTCCTGGTCAGGGCGCACCTCCTGGTCAGGGCGCACCTCCTGGTCAGGGCGCACCTCCTGGTCAGGGCGCAACCACATTCTGCAGGTTATATTTCGAATCAGATATAATAATCTATTGCTCCGATGGTGTTTGGCACAAGATCAGTCTTAATTCGTACTTGTTCTGCGGCGGTGTATGGGGATTTTATGTACCTGGGTGTTAATATGAGGAGCGGCTTTGATGACCAAGGGGAGCGCACGACTCACTGAAGCCTGCGCGACACACCAGACAAATTAAACTTAAAATTATAATTCTAATTCAAACAGAATAACCTATTGTCAAGAATAATTATGGTGCGTGAATATTTTAAACCCAAAATATTTTCTAAATAACGAAATATGAAGTTATTAGTGGAGAAGATCCGTCTGGATGACAGCAGACTGAGCTCCTAAAATATACGACAGGTCCGGACCACTCGTAAATTTTGTTCGTATCTGAAAAAATCGTAGGATACGAAAACATTGTTGAATGCCACAAATGATCCTAAAACACTCGTACGCACAGTTTAAGAACAAATCTGTGCGTACAAACGGTTTGTGCATGAGGGCCAATCTCTCAGTATGGGGCCACTATCCTGGATCCAACATTTAACTTTCTTTTGTACTGGTCTGGAACATCTCAACGGGAGCAGGTAAGCAGGGACCATTAAAGCTGCAGTCTGCAGTTTCTGTAGTGCAGTCTGTAAGTTTTCTAAAAATTTATTTTTAACATATTTCTTCACTCTGTCACTATCTCCTAACAGACTGATGTTAGACAGAGTAATCTCTGAAAAAAAACTATAGTCCCCTTGCTTCTCCAGGTGGTAAATACCGTAAACACCGGTGTATAATACGCTCCGGTGTATAATACGCTTTGGCCAATATTTGGAAATAAATCAGAAAAATCGGTAGATAATACGCTTCGGTGTATAATACGCGCTGCCGTGACAGTCTTTTTTATGGCCACTAGATGGCGCCAGGATACGCCTCCAGGTACAGTCTGCAGGTAAACAGACTACAGGGTGCATTAGCGCCCATAGCGGCCGAAACTGGTACTGCACCATTTTTAGGCCAAAATGAAAAAGTGAATCAGAGCCAAAAATGGGTCTAAAAATATGGGGAAAAATCTGTAGATAATACGCTTCGGTGTATAATACGCAGGACATTCAAATGAGCAATAAAAGTGCGTATTATACACCGGTGTTTACGGTAAGCATTTCTAAAAAGCCACAGTGACCGCCGTTCCGTTAACCAGCCAATAAAAACAGAGCTTCTCACTTCTCACGCTCCTAACCCACGCCCCCCCCCCTGTCCCAGCCCCCGCGGCCGCGCAGGTTCTCGTTCAAAGTATTGCAAAGCGATGCAAAACTGTTTTGTATGTGACACAAATGTATTAAATTCCCCTTCTTCATCCCTGATCTGGACTTTTCTTTTGTTTTTTTGCCAAAAGTCAAGTGATCGCTTCCTCCTCCACTGACTGAAATGAGGGAATGGATGAATTTGTCACGAGCGAATTAAACTCGGGTTCAATGTGGCTGCGCGAGGCTCAGCAGATTTCCTGGTGTTCAGGCAGCAAGGCCGAGCTCAATTTGTGGCACTGGCATGTCGTACTGACACTTCCTGTGACATGCCACAGTTTTTATGACATGTGCCACAGTTTTTGTGACATGTGCCACAGTTTTTGTGACATGTGCCACAGTTTTTGTGACATGTGCCAGTTTTTGTGACATGTGCCACAGTTTTTGTGACATGTGCCAGTTTTTGTGACATGTGCCACAGTTTTTGTGACATGTGCCACAGTTTTTGTGACATGTGCCAGTTTTTGTGACATGTGCCACAGTTTTTGTGACATGTGCCACAGTTTTTGTGACATGTGCCACAGTTTTTGTGACATGTGCCACAGTTTTTGTGACATGTGCCACAGTTTTTGTGACATGTGCCACAGTTTTTGTGACATGTGCCACAGTTTTTGTGACATGTGCCAGTTTTTGTGACATGTGCCACAGTTTTTGTGACATGTGCCACAGTTTTTGTGACATGTGCCACAAGATGGCAGTGTTTTCAGCATGTCAATGCCTATTTTAACTGACATGTCAGTGTTTTCAGCGTGTCAGTGCCTATTTTCGCCTAATTACTCATCAAATTACTCATTTATACTGACTCTTACTAAAATATTGATTCAAAATTGTGACTGTACTGTATTGCTTTTTAAATCATACAAAACATTTATTTAAGGAACATGTACTTGTTTTATACTGCCTCTTACTAAAATATTGATTCAAAAATGTGACTGTATTGCTTTTTAAATCATACAAAACATTTATTTAAGGGACATTTACTTGTTTTTTACTGCCTCTTACTAAAATATTGATTCAAAATTGTGACTGTATTGTGGCACCGGCATGTAGTACTGACAATTCCGGTGGCATGCCACAGTGTTCCTGGCATGTGCCACAACATGTCAGTGTTTTGTGGCATGCCATAGTGTTCCTGGCATGTGCCACAACATGTCAGTAAGATGTTACTGTTTTTCAGCATGTCAATGCCTATTTTCGCCTAATTACTCATCAAATTACTCATTTATACTGCCTCTTACTAAAATATTGATTCAAAATTGTGACTGTATTGCTTTTTAAATCATAGAAAACATTTATTTAAGGGACATTTACTTGTTGTGGGGGACATGTTGTACTGACAATTCCACTTCCTATGCTGATCTGTTTTCTTGTTGCTGTGTTCATCTGTGACCATCTGCTCATACAGACTCATGTTCGTGCTGCTGTTTGTAATGACGTTTTTCTATTACTCTAGTGCTTAGTGTATTTCTAGTTGGATGTTTTTCTTAGTTAATTCTAGATGTTATTACTGTTTTTCTCTTACATTTTGTTGTTGGATGTAACTGGGACCCTGTGTACATAATCTCATTTCATCACATGTACTACATGCGGTGCAAATGACAATAAAGACTCTCTGACTCTGACTTCCGGTGGCATGCCACAGTTTTTCTGTGTTTGTAATGTTTTTAATTTACCAAAATAAAGTTGAGTTGAGATTGCATGTTCTTTGGAAACAATGTCACAAATGGGGTTTCCTATTTATTTAACTTTTTTTATTTATTATTAAAACAGAACTACAGAACAATACATAAACAGAAATATATACAAACTCTCGTGAATGATAACAGAACTACAATCGACAAGCTAGGGGGCAGTTTTCAAAATGATGAAAGTTGACAAATACATATATATATATATATATATAATCAAAATACAATAAATGAAAAAGTACGGGTACACAAAGGAGCAAGACAATATTAGAAACTTAAAACAGCAAGTTTTTAGGTAACTGTTGTGAGATGGTACTAGCAGTTTTCCAGTTTTTTATTCTACCGTACTTAACTAAGAATAGTAGGCTTTGAATTCATTCATGAAACATGGGAATGAGGGCTTATTATCCCTCCACTTGCTACAATGAATGTGGTACTTTGCTATAAGGACGACTATATCAGAGTCAGAGAATCTTTATTGTCATTTGCACCGCATGTGGTACATGTGATGAAAACGATATTATGTACACAGGGTCCCAGTTATATCCAACAACAAATGCAAGAGAAAAACAGTAATAACATCTAGGAAAAACATCAACTAGTAATACACTAAGCCCTAATGTAGTAGAAAAACATCATTATAAACAGCAGCACGAACATGAGTCTGTATGAGCAGATGGTCACAGATGAACACAGCAACAAGAAAACAGATCAGCATCAGCATGATGTGATATTTTGCAGTGATTATTCTTATTATTTATTTATTCATGAGTCTAACAGCCTCAGGGTAGAAGCTGTTCCTCAGTCTAGTGGTTCTACATTTGATGCTCCTCAACCTCCGTCCTGAGGGGAGTGGGGCAAAGAGTGAGTGTGCTGGGTGAGTGAGGTCTTTCATGATGCAGGTGGCTCTTTTCCTGCATCTGGAGGTGTAAATGTCTGTGATGGTGGGGAGACTGACTCCAACAGACTTCTGTGCAGCCTTCACCACTCTCTGTAGAGCTTTCCTCTCTTCAACTGTGCAGCCTCCATGCCACACGTTGATGCTGGAGCACAGGATGCTCTCCACTGCACACCTGTAGAAGGAGGTGAGGACTGAGCTTCTCAGACCAGCTCGTCTCAGCCGTCTGAGGAATATTTATGGCATCACAGTAAGCTGAGCTTAAGTTGTCTACATAAAATAAAATAGCATCTATATGAAATGAAGGAATGTTGAGTTTTAGATTAATCCAGTTTGTGATGTCAGTTCAGAAACTGCCTATTTATTTAACATGCTGTAAGGAATGAGGCATTCTCAGACGTCTCACACCTGATGGGAACAGAGCACCCTCGTCTGTGTATTACACTAACAAAGACTTTAAATCCAGGTGTGATTTGCCAATTTACATACAGCAGGTACCTGTATGTGTGTTGTCAACTTTTAGAAAGCCTTTCCTTCAAACGCTGCTCTTTATATTGAGAAAGGGACTCGGATGAGAAGCTAAACTTCTGCTGTTACAAATAAAGTCCAGTTGTTTCTGTATTGAACGCCTTTTTGATTGTATCATGTCCTGGATGACTGAGAATCTTCACCAGCATACCATAAGGACGTTTTTTTGAGTTTCTAATTGCTGCGCTCGGCCTTGCTGTGTGCATCGGTTTTCATCAGTCTGCATCCTAATCTCGAAGAAAAATGGACGGTAAGATGAAGTACATATGACACATACGGAGAGCATTAGTATTTATAAAAAATAACTGCATAAATAACATGAACTACCGGTAAGTTATTACTGCACTGATGATTTAGTGCTTGTGACCATACATTTTCAGCTTTTCTACAATTTCATTTAAACAAAGGGAATTGACTAGTGAGAACTTGAATAATAGACAACTTAAACAAAGTCCCCCTGTTGAGTCCTTTAATTAAAGTAGGTACCAATATTCACATGGCTTCCAACACGTCAAGCCGGTCTCTTGTATGGATAACTTCTACACAACAAAAAAAGTCTAAATCGACAAATCAGACAAATATTAAGTTGTGCATCAATTTTTTTAAGTTATGTGGTGTCATTTGTAACTGATGTTAATTAGAGAATAACAATCAAAACTAAAAAGTACCGTAAATGAACATAGAAATGTGACTGTATTTGTAATTTCATAACTGCTGTTCTTGAAATTTGTTTTTTTGTAGGCTGTGATCCATTGGCTGCAAAGTAGCACCAATCTTTGCCGCTACAAAGCAGAGATGGTGCTTCTGAGGACCGTCAAGGACAATGATGGGTAAATAATTGTGGGTGCAGACCGTATACCACAGTCATGATAGAATGCAGAACTGGCTCACCCCGTCCCTATTTTCTTTTATTTCCAGAGATCAAAAAGTACAATCAAAGCAAGGCACAGAAAAGGTGAAAGTTCTTCAACAACTAGTTGATAAATAAACGGTCCATTTAATGAAATTGGTTTTTGAATAAAAGGGGTTTTGACACACTTGTTATACAACACTACTGTTATTATGTCAAAGGGAATATGATCTCTTAATGTTAGCTAAATCGCCAATCTGTATTAACAGGGGACATATACTGTATAATACACTCACTACATCTATCTAATTTTACGCAGGAAAGCTCCATCCTTGATCACAGCCAGATTGCTGCCGACTGGTGCCGAAAACAAAACTTTGAGGGGCGATTAACGCTTCCTGTTGTTCTGGACTATGACGATCAAGAACAAGCAGAAGCTCTTCAGAACCTCAAGAGTTGGGATGAAGAGATGGATGAGAACTCTCCAGCAGAACGGTTCACCTTTGTATTTGAACTGAAGGACAACTACGAAAAGTTATTCTGCAACATAGTGGATAACATGGGATTAAAGATTTTTGCAAGATTTGAAAAGGTGATGTTAATAAATATATTATTTAAAAGTAACCATTTGTCTTCATTGCTGCAGTTTCTCCCCATCTGAAATAGAGGTGGCGGGTAAGGGGAGACACGCTAATCAGTATAGCTTAAGAATGTATTAAAAACTGAAAACATGACCTCATTGTAACCCACCAGTATCCTGTGGTACTATGTCATACTATGACATTGCGAACTATGTAGAGTCAGAGTCAGAGAGTCAGAGAGAATTTATTGTCATTTGCACCGCATGTAGTACATGTGTTGAAAACGAGATTATGTACACAGGGTCCCAGTTACATCCAACAACAAATGCAAGAGAAATACAATAATAACATCTAGGATTAACTAAGAGAGACATCACATCAGCTAGTAATACACTAAGCCCTAATGTAGTAGAAAAACATCATTATAAACAGCAGCACGAACATGAGCAGATGGTCACAGATGAACGCAGCAACAAGAAACAGATCAGTATCAGTATGATGTGACATTTTGCAGTGTTTATTCTTATTATTTATTTATTCATGAGTCTGACAGCCTCAGGGTAGAAGCTGTTTCTCAGTCTAGTGGTTCTACATTTGATGCTCCTCAACCTCCGTCCCGAGGGGAGTGGTGCAAAGAGTGAGTGTGCTGGGTGAGTGAGGTCTTTCATGATGCAGGTGGCTCTTTTTCTGCATCTGGAGGTGTAAATGTCTGTGATGGTGGGGAGACTGACTCCCACAGACTTCTGTGCAGCCTTCACCACTCTCTGCAGAGCTTTTCTCTCTGCAACTGTGCAGCCTCCATGCCACACGTTGATGCTGGAGCACAGGACGCTCTCCACTGCACACCTGTAGAACGAGGTGAGGACTGGGCTTCTCAGACCGGCTCGTCTCAGCCGTCTGAGGAAGTAGAGTCTCTGATGACCTTTCTTGATCAGGCTGGTGGTGTTATTGCTCCAGCTGAGGTTATCATTCATGTGTACACCCAGGTATTTGTAGCTGGAGACCACCTCCACCGCAGATCCACCTATATACAGTGGGGTGTGGGTGTGTTTGTTCCTTCTGAAGTCCACAATCATCTCCTTCGTCTTCTTCACATTCATGTGAAGGTTGTTCTCTTTGCACCAGCTCTCCAGATGTTCCACCTCCTGTCTGTAGCTGGATTCATCATTATCTGTGATGCATCCCACCACAGCTGTATCATCTGCAAACTTAACAATATGACAGCCTGGATGTGTGGCTGTACAATCATATGTGAGCAGAGTGAACAGAAGAGGGCTCAGCACACATCCCTGAGGAGAGCCAGTGCTGAGGGTGATGGTGGAGGAGGAGAAGTTGTGGATCTTCACGGACTGTGGTCTGTCTGTTAAGAAGTCTAAGACCCAGTTACAAATAGAGGGGCTTAGTCCAAGTGTGGATAGTTTGTCTATCAGAGTTTGGGGGATCATGGTGTTGAAGGCAGATGTGAAGTCCACAAAGAGCAGACGCACGTATGAGTCCTTCTGATCCAGGTGGGTGAGAGCAGTGTGGACCACGGAGGAGATGGCGTCCTCTGTTGATCGGTTCTCACGGTATGCATATTGATGAGGGTCCTCGTTGATGTTGACGGTTGTCTTGATGTGGGACATGACCAGTTTCTCAAAACATTTAGCGACTATCGGGGTGAGAGCCACCGGTCTGTAGTCATTCAGACCAGTCACTGTGGAGCTTTTTGGGACTGGGATGATGGTGGCGGTCTTCAGGCAGGTGGGAACTGACTCCAGTGCAAGTGAGGTGGTGAAGATGTCAGCCAGCACCTCACAGAGCTGGTCCGCACATTCCTTCAGAACTTTCCCTGGGATGTTGTCTGGACCCGTAGCTTTATGAGGGTTGATCCTTCTGAGACTGCCTCTCACTTCTGCTGCGGTCACTTTGAGGTGCTCCTCGTCTGGTGATGAGGTGAGTCTGGTGCTAGTTGGTCTGTTTGGATCATCAAAACGTGCATAAAACTTATTGAGGGCATCAGGCAGGGATGGGTCCCTGGGGCATTGTTTGCTTTTGCCCTTGTAGTCTGTTAAGCATTTGATGCCCTGCCACATGCTCCTTGGATCATGTGAGGTGAACTGTCCCTCGATCCTCTGTGCATACGCGGCTTTGGCCTTCTTTATGCCATCATCCAGTTCTCTCCTGCACTTTCTCAACTCCTCAGTATCTTTAGACTTGAATGCAGTGTCCCTGGCTGCCAGCAGGGTGCGGACATCCTTATTTAGCCAGGGTTTTTGATTGGGGTAAAATTTAACACACTTTCTTATGGATACATTTTCAGCACATGTACTGATGTAACCCAGGACAGAGGAAGCATAAAGCTCCAGGTCAATTGAATTTCCATTCGTAGCTGCCTCTTTGAAGACAGACCAGTTTGTGTTTTCAAAGCAGTCTCTTAGCATGGGGGAACTATCTTGGCGCCACGATGTTATCACTCTTTGTTCTGGCATCGCACGTCTGAGTGGGGGTAGCTGTCTAGGGACCAATAGCAGGGAGCGATGGTCGGAAGCCCCGATCGGTGGGCGTGGCTTCGCCGTGTACGCCCCCTTCACATTCGTGTAGACCTGGTCTAATGTCTTATTTCCTCGTGTTTCTGTGAAAACGTGCTGATTGAAGGTTGGAAGGATGACACGTAAATCCACGTGATTGAAGTCCCCGGAAACAATGAAAAACCCCTCAGGATATTTACACTGCAGCGAGGTGAGTAAGTCATGAATTTCTTCCTGGGCGTCTTTAGCATTAGCATCGGGGGGTATGTAAACATTGCTTATTATTATCGCTGAATAGTCGCGGGGGAGGTAATGTGGCCTACATCTTATTGTTAAAAGCTCCACAGCAGCTGAGCAGATCCTGCTGATAACGGCACAGTTCGTGCACCAGTCTTTGTTAACGTAAATGCAGACGCCTCCACCTCGCGTTTTCCCCGTAGTCTCGATGCACCGGTCCGTTCTGAAAAATAGTTTATTATCCAACTCGTAAACAGAGTCAGGAGTGTCTTCATTGATCCATGTTTCCGTGAGACAAAGCACCGAACATCTCCTCATCTCCTCCGACGTTGTTACTCTCAGACGAAGCAGGTCCATCTTGTTGTCGAGCGAACGCACATTGGACAGAAATAAAGCCGGCATCGGGGGTTTACCGGTTTTAGCGTCTGCTCGTAGTCTCGTCATTATTCCTGCTCGACAGCCACGTTTTTTCCCTCGAGAGCACCGCTTTCTTTTCTTTCCTCCGCGCATCTGCTTCCAGAAAGATGATCTAAGCAGATCCAATCTTCCGAGCTCTGATTTGAGTTCGTTGCTGATTTCAGCTGTGCCTTGTGGTAAATCCGCTCCAATTCTCAACAGCTCAGTTCGGCTATAATTCACCCGCAAAAAACGCGCAGAGTCAGGTACAAAAACACTATTAAAACTACTAAAAACTGGGAATGTTCTGGGAGCCCATGAAGCTGCTACTGGTCTGAGCGCGGCCATCTTGGTATATATGTACTGTATTCTCTGACACCCGTTTGGCCAGGTGCTTCCACAGGTAAATTTCTGAGTAAGAAATCAAAATAGCCATCATTATTGTGTTACAAACCAGCTACTTGTGGAATAATAATATTAATGAATTCAATTTATAACGCACTTTTCATTAATGAAAATCTCAAAGTGCTACAAAGTGCAACAGAATTAAATGTCAATAATGACATGGAATGCCTCTTTCCTTACAGCATGTTAAATAAATAGGAAACACTATTTGTGGCATTGTTTCCAAAGCACATGCAATCCCTTAATTAAATGTTTTCTACGATTTAAAAAGCAATAGAGTCACAATTTTGAATCAATATTTTAGTAAGAGGCAGTATAAATGAGTAATTTGATGAGTAATTAGGCGCAAATAGGCATTGACATGCTGAAAACACTGACATGTCAGTTAAAATAGGCATTGACATGCTGAAAACACTGCCATCTTGTGGCACATGTCACAAAAACTGTGGCACATGTCACAAAAACTGTGGCATGTCACAGGAAGTGTCAGTACGACATGCCAGTGCCA
>JBBPBX010051328.1:0-19171 GCA_038048925.1 Garcialebias charrua | reverse complement strand
TAATTTTCGGTCTATAAGCCGCAACTTTTTTCACAGGCTTTGAACTCTGTGGCTTATACAATGCTGTGACTAATTTATTAATTAATAAAAAAAACATTTACTGTACATTTTTATATATGTTACCGGTACATATTTATTAAAAGATAATAAATAAAAAATCTTGCTGTGTATATTAGGGGTGTAACGGTACACGTGGGTACGGCACATTCGGTCCACCTGCGTACCTTTTCAGTTATTTTTTCACTCATTAAAGGTTCAGTATGCAGTTTCTGTAGAACTGCAGCAGTTAGAAATATTTTCAACAGGCAAAGCATTCTGATCCCTCCCCCTCAGAGCCATATGTGGCTCTGCCCCCTTGTGGTCTGTTGAATTTCAAATTCAAGCTCTGTTTTTATTGGCTGATTCAAATTCAAGCTCTGTTTTTATTGGCTGGTTACAAACTCTGTTTTTATTGGCTGGAAAATGGCGGGTCACCTTTTCTTTTTAGAAATGCTTATTTACCACCTGGAGAAGCAAGGGGACAATATTTTTTTAAATTTTTTTTCAGAGATTACCTGGCTAACATCAGTCTGTCAGGAGGTAGTGACAGAGTGAAGAAATATGTTCATAAAAAAAGCTACATACTGCAGCTTTAAGTTTTATTAACGGGAGATTGTGCACCGCGGAACTAAAGTTCCTGAGCGTGTTTCAGCACGGCGCCATAGTCTTGCAGCACACGTAGCATTAGCAGCCTGGCATCTTGTTGCGGTCTGCTGTTTGAGAACATTATGGCTTTCTTGTTAAAAGACGTGAACAAATCCAAAGCTGTGTGTGTACGTTGTTTCATGGAGATTGTATCTGCTGCAGGAAATAAGTCTAACTTGTTAACGAGCTTCAAACGATATCATCCGAATGTGAACGTCTCTTCTACAGAAGAGCAGCTGGGTTGGTACAAACACCGATAACAGCAACATTTAAATAACCTTCATCAGGTAATTCAGATCGGTCCAAATAATAACACAAACTGTAGGAGATTTTAAAGCTCTGGATCTACATCTGAATGTTGTTGATGCACCAGCTTTAAAGTTACTGAGCCCCGCTACGACATCCATCACGTCAACATTTATGCCAAAATTTTGTAGCAGCACTTTATGAAAAAGCTAAAACTGATCGTCAACAAGACCTGGAGCTGATTAAAGCCCTGATGATGATGATGATGAGCTAGATTCAACCACCTCATAACAGAAATGATGACTGTTCAAGAAGAGGTATTGTTATTTTATTATTATTATCTAATTACCTTTTTTTAATTTAAAATTATAATCTTATTAACTCATTTTTTTTAACCTGTTTATGTTTTATTTGCAGTCTGGGACAGAGGTAGCAGGTCCAAGAAGAGGTTGTTGTGAGTAATGAGGACAAATACAGCCACACTGCTGCTACTGTTGTTATTGAGATGATTTTCTCCACCACTGGAGATATTCACTGCAACTAGATCTGTGCTTTTAGCAGAAAATGTGGACAAGTTGGTCTTTTTGGACAAAAACTTTAAACTTTATTAGTTAGATTGTAAACAGTCTGTTGCTGCTTATTGTTCTGGTTCTGACTGTTATTGTATTTATTAAGATTTTTATTATTGTTAGTATAGTTTATTTATTATAAAGAGTGCCGTTTATTTAAAATATCATTGAAATGGGTCACTTTTATTTATTTTTATACAAATGTATTGTTTACTTGACACATTTTCAAAATAAACATTTTATGTCTTTCTTTTATGCCCTCCCTGGGCTGCCAACTTACCGTGGTGGAGGGGTTTGAGTGTCCCAAAGATCCTAGGAGCTATGCTGTCAGGGGCTTCATGCCCCTAGTAGGGTCACCCAAGGCAGACAGGTCCTAGGTGAGGGACCAGACAAAGTGCAGCCCAAACACCCCTTATGATGAGTAACAGTAATGGAATCAATGTTCCCTCGCCCGGACGCGGGTCACCGGGGCCCCACTCTGGAGCCAGGCCCGGAGGTGGGGCACGTTGGCGAGCGCCTGGTGGCCGGGCTTTTACCCATGGAGCTCGGCCGGGCACAGCCCGAAGAGGAGACGTGGGTCCCCCTTCCCATGGGCTCACCACCTATGGGAGGGGCCAAAGGGGTCGGGTGCAATGTGGGATGGGTGGTGGCCGAGGGCGGGGACCCTGGCGGTCTGATCCTCGGCTACAGAAGCTGGCCATTGGGACATGGAATGTCACCTCTCTGGTGGGGAAGGAGCCTGAGCTAGTGTGTGAGGTTGAGAGGTTCCGGCTAGAAATAGTCGGACTCACCTCAACATGGCTCTGGCTCTGGAACCAGTTTCCTTGAGAGGGGTTGGACACTCTTCCACTCTGGAGTTGCCCCTGGTGAGAGGCGCCGAGCAGGAGTGGGCATACTTGTTGCCCCCCATCTTGGTGCCTGTACGTTGGGGTTCACCCCGGTGAACGAGAGGGTAGCCTCCCTTCGCCTACGTGTGGGGGGACGGGCTCTGACTGTTGTTTGTGCCTATGCGCCAAACGGCAGCGCAGATTACCCACCCTTTTTGGAGTCCTTGGAGGGGGTATTGGAGAGTGCGCCTCCTGGGGACTCCCTTGTTCTACTGGGGGACTTCAACGCTCACGTGGGCAATGACAGTGAGACCTGGAGGGGTGTGGTTGGGAGGAACGGCCCCCCTGATCTGAACCCAAGTGGTGTTCTGTTATTGGACTTCTGTGCTCGTCATGGATTGTCCATAACGAACACCATGTTCAGGCATAAGGGTGTACATATGTGCTCTTGGCACCAGGACACCCTAGGTCGCAGTTCGATGATCGACTTTGTTGTCGTCTCATCTGATCTGCGGCCGCATGTCCTGGACACTCGGGTGAAGAGAGGGGCGGAGCTGTCCACTGACCACTACCTGGTGGTGAGTTGGCTCCGATGGTGGGGGAGGATGCCGGTCAGACCTGGCAGACCCAAACGTATTGTGAGGGTCTGCTGGGAACGTCTGGCAGAGTCTCCCGTAAGACGGAGCTTTAACTCCCACCTCCGGGAGAGCTTTGAACACGTTCCGAGGGAGGCGGGGGACATTGAGCCCGAGTGGGCCATGTTCCGCGCCTCTATTGTCGAGGTAGCTTATCAGAGTTGTGGCCGCAAGGTTGTTGGTGCCTGTCGTGGTGGCAACCCTCGAACCCGGTGGTGGACACCGGCAGTGAGGGATGCTGTCAAGCTGAAGAAGGAGTCCTATTGGGCCTTTTTGGCCTGTGGGACCCCGGAAGCAGCAGATAGGTACCGACAGTCCAAGCGGCATGCGGCTCGGGTGGTTGCTGAGGCAAAAACTCGGGCGTGGGAGGAGTTCGGAGAGGCCATGGAGAATGACTTCCGTACGGCTTCGAGGCGATTCTGGTCCACCATCCGGCGTCTCAGGGGGGGGAAGCGGTACGCGACCAACACCATTTATGGTGGGGATGGCGTGCTGTTGACCTCAACTCGGGATGTTGTGAGTCGGTGGGCGGAATACTTCGAAGACCTCCTCAATCCTACTGGCACGTCTTCCACTGAGGAAGCGGAGCCTGGGGACTTTGGGTCGGGCTCTCCAATCTCTGGTGCTGAGGTCACCGAGGTGGTTAAAAAGCTCCGCGGTGGCAGGGCTCCGGGGGTGGATGAGATTCGCCCTGAGTTCCTTAGGGCTCTGGATGTTGTGGGGTTGTGTTGGCTTACGCGACTCTGCAATATCGCGTGGACATCGGGGGCAGTTCCCTTGGATTGGCAGACTGGGGTGGTGGTTCCCCTATTCAAAAAGGGGGACCGTAGGGTGTGTTCCAACTATAGGGGGATCACACTCTTAAGCCTCCCTGGTAAGGTCTATTCAGGGGTTCTGGAGAGGAGGGTCCGTCGGATAGTCGAACCTCGGATTCAGGAGGAGCAGTGTGGTTTTCGTGCTGGTCGTGGAACACTGGACCAGCTCTACACCCTCAGCAGGGTCCTGGAGGGTACATGGGAGTTTGCCCAACCAGTTTACATGTGCTTTGTGGACTTGGAGAAGGCATTCGACCGCGTCCCTCGGGGGGTTCTGTGGGGGGTACTCCGGGAGTATGGGGTACCAGAGCCCATTGATATGGGCTGTTAGGTCCCTGTACGACCGGTGTCAGAGCTTGGTCCGCATTGCCGGCAGTAAGTCAGGCTTGTTTCCAGTGAGAGTTGGACTCCGCCAAGGTTGCCCTTTGTCACCGATTCTGTTCATAACTTTTATGGACAGAATTTCTAGGCGCAGCCAAGGTGTTGAGAGGATCCGTTTTGGTGGCCTTAGAATCGCTTCTCTGTTTTTTGCAGATGATATGGTCCTATTGGCTTCATCAGATCGTGATCTACAGCTTTCGCTGGAGCGGTTTGCAGCCGAGTGTGATGCGGCCGGGATGAGGATCAGTTCCTCCAAATCCGAGGCCATGGTCTTGAGCCGGAAAAGGGTAGCATGCCCTCTCCGGGTCGGGGGGGAGGTCCTGCCCCAAGTGAAGGAGTTTAAGTATCTCGGGTCTTGTTCACGAATGAGGGAAAACTGGAGCGTGAGATCCATAGGCGGATAGGTGCTGTAGCGGCTAAAATCCTATATTTTAGGCTACAGGTTGTTATTGGAAGGCGTTGGTCTTACGTACGCTCAATTCAAATTCATAATGCCGATCCTCAGTTTGATTTATAATAAAATCATTTATTATCCAAGCAAGTCCATTGTCTTACTGTTTCTGTTTATATCCAGTCCACATAAATTCGACATCAATCCTTATTTTAAGCACAATAGAAAACTGTTTGCCTCTTCCCATCAACCCCATCAACAACACCTGAACAGATTCACACCTGCCCTTAAGTAGCCCATCCTCACTCAGACACTCAGAACTCAAAATGAAATACGCCCCCTGATGGCGATAAATACAGGAAGGATAGCTGGCTCCTACACACCAGCTCCTAATTGCGTGTGACAGAAGACATAGCAATTATCAAACTTAAATGAAAGGAGCCACAAATAAAGATATGTCCACAAATAAATACATGTATACATAAGAGACAAATCAGGTTTACACATTCATCATTCTATCAGTTTGTAGCTTCACATAATAGGCAAATTTTTGTTACAGGTCTTTCAATAATGTTTGTTTTTGTTTTAAGATGCACTACTCGCACCAGACCCTTTTTATCTGGAAAAGTTTGAATAACTTTCCCCAGTATCCACGACCCTCGAGGTGTTGTGGAGTCCATAACTACCACCACATCTCCAGGAATGAAGCATCTTTTTTTTCTTATCCATTTTTGTCGTTCTTGTAATAATTGTAGATATTCTCGAACCCAACGTTTCCAAAGAAGATCTGAAATGTATTGGATTTGTTTCCACTTATTAATGGCATTAGTCATGAAGTTTGTGTACTCTTTATGGAAACCTTTGTTCCTTTTGGATTTCCCTTTCCAACCAAGTATGCGCTGCAAAGCAACAGAAATGTTGTTTGGCATAAATAGTTCTTTCTCTTTGAAAGGCAGTTTCAGTTTGTAATGTCCATTCTGTAGCTGTGCAGAGCGATCCATTATATCCAAGAATTTTTGTTCCTCTCTTGACATTTCCTCTTGTTCTGTAAAGGACTTTTCATTAAAATCATAGTTGTATTGGCTGGTCAGAAGCTCCTCAATTTTATCAACTGTAGTTCTGTTGACATGAACTGAAGTGCAGCCATTTTCAAGATCCTTGTAACCTTCTGCTGAAGCATTTACAACCCATCCTAGGAGGCTTTTGATTGCATAGGGCCCTTCACCCTGACTATTAACCACCTCCCAAGGTTCCATTAGTTTAGATACATTTGTGCCGACTAATAGGTCTACACCAGAATGTATGCGTGGAAAATTAATGTCCTTCAAGTACGACCATTTTGACAGCTCCTCCTCACTGATGATGTTGTCGGTGGAGACTGGCATTTCCTTTTGTGTAAACACAATGGGAAGCTGATAGAAATGGCTTCCATTTATTTCTGAAATCTCCAGCCCTTTGATGATAGAAGTTGTCATTGTTTTACTATGACCCATTGTCCGGAGATTAATCTGAGCCTTTCGACCTTGGATGTTGAGTTCATTAAGAAGTCTTTCAGAGCAGAATGTATCAGTGCTCCCTGGATCCAGAAAGGCATATGTTTTAATAATCTTAGTTCCCTTTGAACTTTTCACTTTCACAGGCAGAATGGGAAGAATCCCTTTATGGTGGCCAGCCCCAGTATGACCACAAGTAGAGGAGGTTTTACAGCCCTTTGCTGCTTGATCCAACTCTTTCTGATGGTTTTTTTTCCTTCTGTCCAATGTGCAAAATGCTGGGATGCCTTTGGTTACAGTGTTTACAAGTGATGCGTTTTTCACAATTTTTGCTTAAATGTCCTGTATCCAAGCAACCAAAACATAAACCTTTGTCTTTTAGAAAGTCCAGCTTTTCCCTGTGTGACCTCTTTCCTAATTGTCGACATTGTTCCAATACATGCCCATCCTGTGTACAATACAAACAGGATAAATAATTTGATTTGTCAACAACAGTTAATTCATTTTTGCGAGAAGGCATGTTACAGCCATCATTAACAGAAACATTGGTGACAAAGCTGTTTCTTTTAAACTGTGACTTTATTTGAGGTTTGCTAGGTTTTATGATTCTTCTGGCAGGTTGTAAATCCTGTATGTCTCCAAAAACCGGATCTGAGATTATCTTAATCTGGTGTTCAAGAAAAACAACAATATCTCTGAAACGTGCTCTTTGACTAGTTCTCTCAAAAATCTCATTTGCTTTTGTTCTCCATTTTTCTCTTAGTTTAAATGGAAACTTTTGAACCAAGATTTTCATGTTAGCTGGCATGCTTAACTCATCCAAATACTGCAGTTCCTCCATCGCATTGCAGCATTCACGAAGGAACAGTCCAAATGCCTTTAATGCTTTAACATCTTCACCTTTAATGTTGGGCCAGCCAGTGACCTTTTCCATGTAGGCTGCAGTAATGTTAAATTCATTGCCAAAATGTTCTTTGAGGAGTTGCTTGGCCACCGCATATCCTCTTTCTGCAGGCATGTGAAGGCAGCTACGTATGAGGTCTCTTGGTTGCCCCCTGGTGTACTGTTCAAGGTAGTACAGACAGTTTCCTTTACAACTGGTCTTTGCTTCCACACAGTGTTCAAAGGCTTTCATGAAGGAGTTGAACTGTAAAGGATCTCCGTCATAGATGGGAATTTCTCGGTGTGGCAGTAACTGGCTTGTTTGCATTTGAACCAGAAGAGCTGTTATATCATTCTGTTGTTTCAACACATTGTAGAGGTCTCCTGTTGGTTGATTTTGATTTGATGAAAGCAAAGTGTTTTGAGTGGTAACCTTGGGAACAGATAAAATAGAAGTTTTATAAGTTTGAACAGCAGGGGGAGCTGTTTGTGACACCAAAGTATTGAAAACAGTGTTGTCCATCTGAGGTGGAATATGCCTTTCATAGGCTGTGGTTAGATCCGACTCATCCAGCAACAGTCCAGCATGTTCTTGAAGCTTCTTTGCAGGTTTGGTAACCATCTGTGAAGTTTGTGGAATGAATAAAGTAGGTTTGATCTTGGGTCTTGCACCTTTTCTCACATATGAATCCATTCCATCAGAATGCTTAGATGTAATGCTGCCTTTAGTGCTGCCCTCTAGCACCATTAGCTTGGCATTAGCAGCAGCTATTTTGGTGTCCATCTCAAGTTGTTCCTTTTTTTTCTTTAACAGGTATTCCTGCTCCTTTAACAGGTATTCCTGCTCCTTTAACAGGTATTCCTGCTCCTCCAATGCATGCTTCTCCTTTAAAGCAGCTGCACAAGCCAGGAGTGCAGCCCTTTCAGCTTCTGCTTTTATTTGTTCAGAAAGCATTGAATCTTTGCTGGTTGTTACAGAAGAACCCCTTTGACTCCCAGTTTTTCTAAAAGACCTTAGGGAAACATTTGAAATGCTGTCATGAGGATGAATCTGCAGCTCCTCCTCCAACATGATCATGCCACTTTTTGATTCAGCTTCATTATTGTTTTTACTCTCATTTTCTTTGATTACATCAGGCACACCAGCTGAGCACCCTTGAGGCTCAGCCAACCATTTATGAGTAGCAGCAACAAAATCATGAACATTCAACATTTTAGCTTGAAACCATACATCATGCTTCTGTGCTTCATCCACAGGCAATAATCCCAACAAAACCTGGTGTACCTTTTGTGTTTCTTCAGACAAACCCAAAACCCTTTTAAATTCTACATTAATGTCATTCACACACCCTTTGTCATTTTTCAACACTGTAATAGTTTGTATTAATTTTGTAAGCTTATTTAACTTTGTTTTTCTTTCACTTTCTAAGTTACAGATTTTCAACAACAAAGCTTTGGCTGTTAATTTCACCTGTCTTTTTTCAGTCCCCCACTGAGGATTTTCCTCTTCACCCACAATGTTATTTTGACCCTGATCTAGATCAAAGTTTTCCTCTTCTGCCATAATGGCTGACAGTTTATTTCTTCAAAAATTGTAGATTTTTATAGATAGAGAGCTCTCTTTTAGTTTTAAGCAGTCTTCAGTCTGCTACCAATGCATTGGATTTAAGCTTGGACCTTTGTGTGCACACATAATAAGAATGGCCATTCAAAGATATCAGCGCTGACTCACATACCCCAATGGTGCGTTGGCCGGCATTGATGATCTGCGTCCCGATGTCCGCTGTCGTGAATCTCAGAGGCTCCAATAGCTCGATCCATGCAGCTCCTTTCCAGTGTCAGGTGTCGCTCGCTCCTGTGCAGCTCCAGTTCCGACACCAGATGTCCGATCGCCCCTCTGCGGTTCTGACTCCTAATGCCAGGTGACTCCTGGTTGTTCTTCACACCTGTAGCACCGATTCCAACTCCTTGTTCCTCTTCGTCGCTGCGTTTGCTTTGTCCACCGGCTCCAATAGCCTGCTTTGGTGTGGCGTTTACTTTACAGCTTTGTGGAACCACAATGCAGAAGGATCGGTGGTTGAGGCAGTTTTCTACCTAAATGTAGCGGCTAAAATCCTATATTTTAGGCTACAGGTTGTTATAGGAGGCGTTGGTCTTACGTGCGCTCAATTCAAATTCATAATGCCGATCCTCAGTTTGATTTATAATAAAATCATTTATTATCCAAGCAAGGTCCATTGTCTTACTGTTTCTGTTTACATCCAGTCCACATAAATTCGACATCAATCCTTATTTCAAGCACAGTAGAAAACTGTTTGCCTCTTCCCATCAACAACACCTGAACAGATTCACACCTGCTCTTAAGTAGCCCATCCCCACTCAGACACTCAGAACTCAAAATGAAATACGCCCCCTGATGGCGATAAACACAGGAAGGATAAATGGCTCCTACAATCTGACCTCTGTAATATCACATGTGGAGTTCCCCAAGGCTCTGTACTTGGAACAAAGCTTTTTATTTTATATGTGAATGACTTGGTAAATGTGTCAGGACTCCTTAAATGTGTACTTTTCGCTGATGATACCACTTTTTTCTGTTCAGGTGAAGATGATTTTTTCTTCAAATGGTGTCCCTATTGAGTTTGTTGATTCCTATAAATATCTGGGTATCCTGATCGATTCACATCTCTCTTTTAAACTCCACGTGGAAAACCTAGTGAAGAAATTGAAAGTTAAACTGGGTTTCTTTTTCAGAAACAGATCCTGTCTATCACTGAATGTCAGGAAACGCCTTGTGTCTGTGACTTTCCTTCCCTCCATTGATTACGGTGACATTCTCTACATGAATGCTCCTAAAAGCACCCTGCAGATGTTGGATGTGGTCTATCATGGTGCACTAAGATTCATAACTGGTTGTGATTATCGTACCCACCACTGCACCCTGTATTCACTGGTTAACTGGACATCATTAACCTCACGCAGACTCTTCCACTGGTACATTTTCATCTTTAAATCACTTCTTGGTCTACTGCCCTCATACATCTCCTCCTACATGTCTTTGCGTGAGTGCAGCTACAGTGTGCGCTCTCAGGACATGATTACCTGCAGTGTTCCGTCAGTGAGGACTGAACTTGGAAAAAGGGCCTTCTCCTACTCTGCTCCTGCTTCATGGAATATCTTACAAAAAGATCTGAAGCTCTCGGCCTTGACTTCTCTAAATGGTTTTCAGAATCTGTTGGAATCCTGGCAAAAACCAATGCAGATTTGTTCCTGTCTTTGATTTTATACGTCTACCTTATAATGTTTTGCTAGTTTTTTGATACTTTGTTAAAAAAAAAAAAAAAAAAATCTTTTGTTTTTTTCTCTTTTTGTTTTCTATTGTTTATTGTTTGTTTGTTTATTGTTTAATGAAATTCTATCACTGCTGTTCATTGTTCTTTAGTTTTAGCAGGTCGCTTTCGTAAATGAGCCCATGAGGTTCAAAAGATTTACCTGACTAAATAAAGGTTGAATGAATGAATATAGAACAAATGTTGGAATTGATAAAGACAGAATTTGTCAAGATACAAACTTGGTTTAAAATAAATAAATTATCATTAAATCTAGAAAAAACTAATTACATGATATTCGGTAATAAAAAGAAAACTGTTGATGTTCCACTCAAAATTGAGGATGTTGAGATTTGTAGAGTGAATGAGGTGAAGTTTTTGGGTGTTATCATTGATGACAAACTGACATGGAAACAACACATAAATTCTGTAAGAATAAAAATAGCTAGATCGATAGCAGTACTGTACAAAGTCAGAGACCTATTGAATGATAAAGCTCTGTATTTGTTGTATAACACAATCATTGTTCCACACTTAATCTATTGTATTGATGTTTGGGGGAAAGCGTGTAAAACAATCACAAAGCCTATTTTTGTATTACAGAAAAGAGCTGTAAGAATTATCACTAGAAAGCATTACCGTCATCCATCAAGTACATTATTTTATCAACTAAAATTATTGAAGTTCCATGATTTGGTAGACTATAATATTTTATCAGTTATGTATAGAGCTCAAAATAATGCATTACCTTTAAATATCCAAATGCACTTTGTTAAAAGACAAAGTTGTTATAATCTTAAGGGAACAGAGTTGTTTGTAAAACCACAATTCAGAACCAGTTTGAAGGGACGTTCTACCTCAATCCAGGGAATTAGATTATGGAATGGCTTGGAGAATGTAGTTAAAAATGCCAAGTCAATGTTTACATTTAAAAAAATGATCAAAACAAATGTGTTAAAAAAATATATGTGAAATAACGTGATGTGTATTGTATTAGTTAGAAAATTAGAAAGAGTTAGTCATTTTGTACTGTTAGTTAGAAAATTAAAAAAGAGTTAATAATTTTGTACTGTTGGTTGAAGAATATTATTGTTTAACCTGACTGTTGGAAAAAGTTGGTTGAAAATTATTATTGTTTACATGGTTTGACTACTGTTGTTTAATCTGATTGTTGGAGATAAGGGGCAGATATAATAAGATTTATTCTTCTTTCTGCCACCTTTCATTTTTTTACATCTTGTACACTATCATTATGAGATTGCCTTGTATTGTTTCTTTTGTAAAAAAAATGAACAAATTTAATAAACATAAACATAAACATAATTAATGATATCAGAGTAACTACTTTGTGGCAAGTTGTCCGCTTCGTCTGCCATGATTTCTTTCTCCAACTCATTTAACTCTGACCACTGCCAGCCTTGGTGAAGCTAGTAATGTATTTAGCTGTGGTAGCAGACTGTGTGTTTGTCCGCCATTTCTGCCTTTAGGAGTGGCGAAAAACCCGGTATTGCGCAATACTCGCCAGTATGTGGGAACTATGTATTATAGATTACCCGGGGGAAGCCACTCCCTGGACTTCCAAAAATACACAAAGAAGATATCTCAGACCCATCATCAGCGGCATGAACTCAGTGACATACAATGTTGCTAAACATCTGGCTGGTATTTTAGCTCCTCTTGATGGAAACACACCTCATCACATAAAGAACTCCATTGATTTTGCCAACAAAGTTCAACATTTGAAGCTAACCTCAGGAGAAACTCTTGTATCGTATGATGTGACTTCTCTTTTCACGTGCATACCTATTGTCCAAGATGGCGGCGCGTGCAAACGCAGCAGCTTCTCTCTCTCCCAACAACACGGTGCTTTCGTCTGTCTTGTTCTGCATGCCGCAATGTGCCGGCACGTCTTCGTCTTGTCTACGTGTTCAAGAACGCAAGTATAGCCGTGAGTTCCTGCTTGATGTCAGAAAAACCGCTCATCTGGAAATAAACAACGAGCTCGAGGAGCAGCTACGTGCCTGCGGCCTGCTCTGGAAGCCAGCACCGAGCCTCCCTTCATCGCGCCCGCAGTGGAAACGCCACAAGCGGCGTGACAGGAAACAGAAGCGGGGTAAGCGCGGAGGTATCAGAGCTAGGCTAGCAGCTAGCCCACACAAGCCGGCTATTCCATCCATGGTTTTGGCTAACGTACGCTCCTTGGACAACAAATTGGATTATATACGCCTGCTACGAACGACACAAAAGACTGTGAGAGACTGTTGTGTGTTTGTATTCACGGAAACGTGGCTTAACAACAACGTTCCGGACCATGCTGTTCAGCTCGAGAGGCTAACATGCTACAGAGCGGACCGAACCCTCGAGGGAGGTAAGACACGCGGAGGGGGGCTGTGTGTTTACATCAACAACGCATGGTGTCTGGATGTTGCTGTGGTCTACAAACACTGCTCACCTTTAGTGGAGTTTATGACTATTAAATGCAGACCGTTCTATTTACCGAGGGAATTTACAGCTGTTATGATTGTTGCTGTATATATTCCTCCAAGCTCCAACAGCAAAGTGACGCCAAAAATACACTACATGCGTTCCAGCTCCGCCCCGCTCCGGTCCGACCTCTGCAGCAAATACGCACCCATTATAATCAATGACAGAATTTACACTGTCTCCGCACGGCGGTGGCGAGCTGCGGAGAGCGGATGGCAGTCCGTCAAAATTAGAAATTTTTCTATTTCTGCCGGACGCCGGAGATTGTGCCGGAGTCAACTTTTAAAGATTACGTTGCACCAACAGGAAAAGGAACGAGCACAACTTCCGTATTTACAAAATAAAATCACCACGGGCGGACTTAATCCTAGCTCTATACGGATTTATTTGTACAAAAATGCTGTCAAACTATCATTTATGACTACGCCTACAAACGCAATACAATAAATAAATAAAGTATTTTATTCTGAAATGTAATACATCACTTCCTGTTGCTCAAACCATGTCCTGTCGCTCATTTACGAGAGAAGATCAAGGCAGCAGTCTCTACTGTTGTTCTCCTTCTTCCACCGAATGAATTGTTTTGTTCTGACTTACTTATTTATCACTTGATTTATCACGCGATCTCGCAATTCCCGCGCATGCGTCTCGGAGCGGCGCATCCTGGCGGACCTGAGCGGAGCGTAGGTGTCAGGATTGTGGGCCATTCCTCAGGTGTTTTGGGTTTTGGGTAATTACTGGACTGCTGCATTCTCAGGTGTTTTGGGTTTTTGGTAATGACAGTGCATATATTAGTTTATGTGGGTGTGGGTTTGAGTGTGGGGTCATTCGTCGATCTACCTGGTGTGTCGTGTCCATGCTTGTGCCACATCCTAACTCTAAGAGTCGTGAGTACTGCCCTGTCTTAGTTATGAGTTTGTGTTCACAACACATTAAATGATTTATTTACTTTCAACTCGTGCCTCCGAGTGTTCTGCCTGTCTGCATCTCTGGGTTCATCCAACACCGCACCAGATCGTGACATAATGACCCCACCTAACCAGAACCCCCGCAGACGGATGATCCAAGGCACTCGTGAGCAGAAAATGACGGCTACAGCTCAAAAGGAAGCAGCCGCCATTCGGTTCAGCGGGTTTCAGACGGAACCCGGTTGGAGTTGCGGACCCGGAGTGGAAATCCTGCCATCTCCTCTCTTACTGGAGGAGCGAGCGAGGAGGAGACGCGGAGGCGACCGCTCCGACATGGTTTTTTTCTGCCCTCCTTCTCCTGCGTTGGCTTTGTGGTCCATTTCTGAGGACGACTCTGAACCCGAAGCGTGCTGGTCCAGTCCAGCTTCGGCACCGCGTCGCCGCAGGAGGAAGCGGCGAACGAAGACGCTGAACGTTTCCGGGTTTCTGCCCGCCCCGCCTACTGCCCCAATTCCCACGCTGTCAACAGCGCCGAGGGGGATTTCGTTGGGGGAGGGGTGCCCGGCCTCGTGCTCTGTGACGTCTCCGGGGAGACGTTCGCTGAAGGGGGGGTATGTGGTCCCAGTTCACACGTCTGCAGGACACACAGAGATGGATCCTGCACGACACGCAGCTGGGGACCCAAGGATGCCTCCTCCAGCAAAGCCTTCACGGAAGGAGAAGTGTGTGAGCTCCCACTCTGAGGACGAACGCACAGAGCACTCATCAACCCCAGGGGTCGCTGTTGTACAGATGCGGGAGGCCACTCTCGTTATCCAGCAGATTGAGAGACTGCTTCAGGCTGCCCTCAGTAGTGTGGACCTACAACATAAAATCAGGTCTTTTTCCCTTGCAGAAGAATTAATCATTGCCAATTCCTGTTTGCTACCAGATCCAGGTCGCACACAAATACTGACTTGGGTTAAGACTTTGAGGGATGAGTCCATGCTGTTGTTTGCTGCCCTGTCTACACCAGCAGAGGGCGCTGCCCTGTCTACACCAGCAGAGGGCGCTGCCCTGTCTACACCAGCAGAGGGCGTTGCCCTGTCTACACCAGCAGAGGGCGTTGCCCTGTCTACACCAGCAGAGGGCGTTGCCCTGTCTACATCAGCAGAGGGCACTGCCCTGTCTACACCAGCAGAGGGCGCTGCCCTGTCTACACCAGCGCCCAGACTGGTTCCCGTGCCAGCGCCCAGACTGGTCCCCGTGCCAGTGCCCAGACTGGTTCCCGTGCCAGCGCCCAGACAGAGACCAGTGCCAGCGCCTAGACGAAGACCTGCTTCAGGCGTTCCAGAGTCTGCAGGTTGTCCAGAACCTGTAGTGGGACCATGGTCTTCTGAGACTGCTGTTACTGCAGTCACCCCAGAGGACCCTGAAGGCATCTCGACGCTCGACATCGATGAGGGTCTCCACGATGAGGGTCCCCACGACGTGGGTCTCGATGACGAGGGTCTCAACAAAGTAGACATCTCGCCGCTCGACGTCGATGAGGGTCTCCACGATGACTCGCCGCTCGACGTCGATGAGGGTCTCCACGATGAGGGTCCTGACGACGAGGGTCTCAACGAAGCAGACATCTCGCCGCTCGACGTCGATGAGGGTCTCCACGATGAGGGTCCCCACGACGTGGGTCCCGATGACGAGGGTCTCAACAAAGCAGACATCTCGCCGCTCGACGTCGATGAGGGTCTCCACGATGAGGGTCCCGACGGCGAGGGTCTCAACGTAGCAGACATCTCGCCGCTCGACGACGACGTGGGTCCTCACAAAGAGGGTCTCGACGACGAGGGTCTTGACGACGAGGGTCTCAAGGGTCCTGACGACGACGAGGGTCTCGACGACGAGGGTCTCAAGGGTCCTGACGACGAGGGTCCTGAAGGCGTCTCGCCACTTGATGTCCCTACGCCTGGGGTCGTCTCGGTGGTCAACGATGATCGTGGTTCTGCCATCGACGACTCACGACCGGCCGACCAAGTCCCTGCTGTCAGGGTCTTGGTTCCAACCGACTATGGCGGTGTTCCGGCCGATGATGGGTTTCCGGCCGATGATGGGTTTCCGGCCGACGTTGATGTTCCGGCCGACGTTGATGTTCCGGCCGACGACGTTGATGTTCCGGCCGACGACTTTGATGTTCCGGCCGACGATGATGATGTTCCGGCCGACGTTGATGATGGTGTTCCGGCCGACGATGATGGTGTTCCGGCCGACGATGATGGTGTTCCGGCCGACGATGATGGTGTTCCGGCCGACGATGATGGTGTTCAGGCTGATGATGTTTCGACCAACGAAGGCAGTGTTCCGGTCGACGGGGGACATTTGCTGGCCTACTCTGAACGTGTCCTGGCCGTCGGCGTCTTGGTTCCTGCCGTTGCCGTCCTTGGGGTCGCGGTGCCTGCCGGTGATGGCCGGTCTCCTGGACGTCCTCCGGACCTGGCTGGTGGTGATGGACGGCCTCCTGGACGTCCTCCGGAGGTGGCGCTGCAGGATGGACGGCCTCCCTGTCGCCCGCCCGACGTGACGCAGCGCGATGGGCGGTCTCCTGGACGTCCTCCGGTTCCGGCGGGTGGTGATGGGCGACCTCCTGGACGTCCTCCTGAACTGGCTTGTGGTGCCTGTTGCCTCCCTCCGCCCACCCTTGTTCTTTTGGGGGGTTTCTTTGGGACGCCGTGGGGCGTCTGTGGGGTGGGGGTACTGTCAGGATTGTGGGCCATTCCTCAGGTGTTTTGGGTTTTGGGTAATTACTGGACTGCTGCATTCTCAGGTGTTTTGGGTTTTTGGTAATGACAGTGCATATATTAGTTTATGTGGGTGTGGGTTTGAGTGTGGGGTCATTCGTCGATCTACCTGGTGTGTCGTGTCCATGCTTGTGCCACATCCTAACTCTAAGAGTCGTGAGTACTGCCCTGTCTTAGTTATGAGTTTGTGTTCACAACACATTAAATGATTTATTTACTTTCAACTCGTGCCTCCGAGTGTTCTGCCTGTCTGCATCTCTGGGTTCATCCAACACCGCACCAGATCGTGACAGTAGGTAGTGGAAATTGGACTCGCTCAGCTGCGACCTGCGGAGCGGGGCGGAGCCGGACCGCATGTAGTGTATTTTTGGCGTTAGAGGTGAGGCCCTGAATGAACTATGTAATAATATAGATAAATATGTCAGTTTGCTGACTTATCTATAATTTAGATGATAGATTTGAGCAGGTTTAGACTGACACAAATTTACCATCAGTTTTACGGGTTCTCAACTTTTTCAGATTAAATCAATAAATCTGTGGCTCAGTGAATGTAATGTAACTTGACAGGAAACGTTATTATGTTGACCTACCAAAGGCAGAGTCATTTAATAACAAAATCATCAAATTACAATCAAAACATATTTACATAGATTGATCGATCACAACTTATAACTAACTTTTCAGCAGATTAAAACATAAGACAACAGAACACAAGTTAATGGGTCTTATATTAACTTATTTCTGTGGCACAAACTTACAGTTTTACATTTAGAAATAAACATAAGGAGGAGTTTAAGGAGGAAGATTAAAGATTGAAAGGAAATGGTTGAATCTTATCTTGAGATGTTTAACCAGAGTGGTTCATCCTCTGGTCGGTTTCAGCTGGACGTCCGTACCGTGATGAAACGACGTTTACCTTTGTGAAGATTTTCTTATCTCGACTCCAGTAAATTAGTCAAGCCAGACGCGCATGCCCTGCTGCGTTTTACAGGCGACAAATCTCATCTTGCCACGGTCTCGTGAGGTCTGCTTCGGCCTCCCAGAGTGATGTTATCAGCTCCGGTTTGGTTTTCAAGATAACTTCCAGAAAGAGTTCACAGCTTGGAGCTGTGATACTCAGATGGCTCACAGCTGACGTGCTGTTTGAACCTCGCTGAAGACGCGGGCCTTTGACTGATGGCCGGACGTACATCAGCTTGGAGAAAGACGTCTATGCATCTTTCCTTCTCCCAGAGAACTAGTTCTGCACATCAGTGAGCAGCAAACAGCACACCCTGATGCTTTTCTCATCACGGCTGGTGATTTCAACCAAGCAGATTTAAAGAGTGTATTTCCAAAAACATACAGAAACATAAACTTTGCAACAAGAGGAAACAACACACTGGACCAAGTTTACACCACCATGAAAAATGCCTACAGAGCCCTCCCCCTCCCCCACATTGGTGCTTCTGACCATATCTGTGTTATGCTAAAGCCAGCATACAGGCCACTGGTGAAAGTCACAAAACCAGTCCGCAAGCAGATACGAGTGTGGCCAGAGGGGTCTTCAGAGGCACTCCAGGACTGTTTTGACACCACAGATTGGGGTATGTTCAAAGAAGCTGCTACCACAAACAACAACACATGTCTCCAGGAGTACTCAGACACTGTATGTTCATACATCACCAAGTGCATTGATGATGTAACCAACCTCAAGACCATCACTGTTCGGGCTAATCAGAAGCCATGGCTGACAGCAGAGGTTTACAGACTCCTGAAAGCCAGGAATGCTGCCTTCAAAGCGGGAGATCAGGTGGGCCTGAGGGCAGCCAGAAAGAACCTGGCCCGGGGCATCAGAAAGGCCAAGAAGCAGTATTCCAGGAAAATAGCTCACCGTTTCAAGGACAGCAAGGATACACGCAGTCTGTGGCAGGGAATACAGACCATCACAAACTACAAACCATCCCCCCAGACCTGTGACAGCTCAACCTCTACGCTGAATGAACTGAATGAGTTCTTTGCTCGGTTTGAGGCAAGTAACAGCACACCTGCACATAAACTCCCCCCCTCTCCTGATGGCCAGGTGCTGGCGCTGTCCTCAGACAGCGTAAGGCGATCATTCATCAAGATTAACGCCCGGAAGGCCTCTGGTCCTGACAACATACCTGGTCGTGTGCTGAAGGACTGTGCAGGGGAACTCGCAGCGGTCTTCACGGACATCTTTAACATCTCACTGAGCCAGGCCATCGTCCCCACCTGTTTCAAAGCCACCACCATCATCCCTGTCCCAAAGAAGGCAACGCCCGCATGCCTCAATGACTATCGCCCAGTAGCACTCACCCCCATCCTGATGAAGTGCTTTGAACGGCTAGTCATGAAAAGCATCACATCTGTCCTCCCTGCCTCCCTGGATCCCTTCCAATTTGCATACCGACCTAATCGCTCAACCGACGATGCCATCTCCTCTGCCCTCCACACAGCTCTCACACATCTGGACACGAAGGACTCTTATGTTAGAATGCTGTTCATCGACTTCAGCTCGGCATTCAACACCATCATCCCCCAACAGCTCATCCTTAAACTGGACAGTCTGGGGCTGAACACCTCAATGTGTAACTGGCTGCTAGACTTCCTGACCGGGAGACCACAGACAGTACGGGTCGGGAGTAACACATCTAGCACCATCACATTGAACACAGGGGCCCCACAAGGATGTGTGCTGAGCCCCCTTCTATTCACCCTGCTAACACACGACTGCACACCATCATACAGCT
>JBBPBX010051327.1:0-18359 GCA_038048925.1 Garcialebias charrua | reverse complement strand
TATATACACCGGTATGTGTGTGTGTGTAAGAAATTGAGTTATCACTTACGTGAGGTGCAAAGGTGTGGTGCACCTCCAGCGCTTGCAGGAAGATGGCCCTGAATCGCGTCTTCATCATTCCAAAAGCACGCTCAATATTAGAACGTGCTCTGGAATGATGACTGTTGAAGCGCTGGGCTCCCACACCTTGTAGTGGCCTCTTGTATGGAGTGATGAGAGGGAGTGGACGTTGGAGACATGGGTGCCTTCCATCTGCAAGGATAAAATGCCCTGGAGGAGGGTAGACTGACTGCCTGTACAGCGGACTGTGGCGGAGCACCCTGGAATCGTGCACCGACCCAGGCCAGCACACGTATGTGTCAATGAAGCGGCCCCGATGGTCACACACTGCCTGTAGGATGATTGAATGAAACAGCTTTCTGTTTCTGTAGCACTCGCCATCAGGGCCGTTCGGAGTCTTGATCCAGATGTGGCAGCCGTCAATTGCACCTGCTGCTTTCACAAAGGCTCTGTGGCGTGCCAGCCCTTCAAATCCATGGGACACCACCTCCAGGTCTTCTGGGTTTTTAGGCAGATGGATGACCTGGTGGTGAATGGCCACAACCTTTTCTGTCATATGATGGACAGTAGAACGAGGCACCCCAAAAACTCTTGAGACCACCCTGTAGGATGCTCCACTTGCCAGCCAGAAGAGAAACACCAGGGTCTCAACTGTGGTTCCCCAACCATGTCGTCGATCCAGGTTCAAGAGGTGAAGCAACACTGCCAGAGACTCCCTGCTTAATCTGAAATCTGGTCTAGGATCTTCTTCATTAAAGAAACGGTCCAGAACTGGGACACTAAATGGACCGCAATGATCCTTAAAAAATCCCAAAATCCGGATACTTATCTTTGGTAGGCCCTTGACGAATAACAGCCACATTTATTTTGGATCTGCCAAAGATAAGTGTCCAGATTTTGGGATTTTTTAAGGATCATTGCGGTCCATTTCCGGGAATATCCGAGCACAGATCCTTCCGTATATCTATGGTTTTAGTGCAGTGCCTGCAGTACAAGGGTCTGGTCTGGTTAAAGAAATGTAGAGAAACAAAAACATTATTTAATGGTAACGTAATTTTTATATGGTATCGAAGCATTATCACAATTATGAGGCTTAAGGTAAGTCTAGTGATGCTCGGTGAAAACACTTGAGTGCTATTTTATTAATGAAATAAAAGAAATGAAAGACCCTGTTTTTAACATTTTTACAACCACTTTATGTGGTTGTAAAAGTGTGGATCAGGTATCCACAGTGCTTTGTATTTTATACAATACAATTAATATTGGATAATGTTATGCTGTATTCTAAATTTAAGGTAATTTAAAGATCTTAATACATTAACTTAATAGTAAATTGATTACATTTTATTGAATTAATAACTTAAAAAGATACATTTAGATTTTATTTTTGCACAAGTTAATAGTTAATACATTAGTCTTTCAGCCACTAAATTATCCATGAAAGCTAACTGGCTATTATCCATGAAACTAGCTTAATTTAAGTTATTCCTTGAAAGTTTGTAGACTTGCGGCCGTGGTGTAGTGGTAATGGCAGTCGACCCCTGATCGGAAGGTTGGAGGTTCGAATCCCGCATCCGCCCACCATGTGTCGTTGTGTCCCTGGGCAAGACACTTAACCCCGAGTTGCTCCCGGTAGGTCTGGATGGCGCCTTGCAAGGCAGGCTACCACTACCGGTGTATGAATGTCTGAATGAATGGGTGGATGGTTGGTATTGTAAAGTGCTTTGGGGCTCCTCACAGGGGGCTGGAAAGCGCTATATAAATAAGCTCCATGCCATTTACTTAAAAAAAAAAAAGTTACCTGGATATGATTGTCTCTCAGCTGAAGATACAAAACATGCTGCCGGCGGCGATAAATTTCCTTTATCTCCTCTAGTACTAAAAAAAGCATTTAACAAAATTAACAAAATTTCAATCTCCATTCTTTCCCGCTGAGCGCCGTCACGGTTGCTAGGCGACATGACGTACGCCGACGTAACCGTGAAGGCTAGACCTGTCCCAAAAAAATAACAATTCACAGCCGCAGACTTCCGGTCTACTGTACGTGGTCTTTGAAGGACCCGGCCTACATCGACCGGGTATGGCCGGGTCCTTCGAAGTATGCAGCCGTTGGATTGGGATACAGCTTGTATTTCCACACGCGGTCCAGCAGTCCACCGTTAGCATATTAGCCCCTCTGTCCTTTGCTCTGGTCTCTCCTGAACGTTTTCCAGCGTGTCAAGCTCCCCCTCCCCCTCCCTTTCTCCCTCCCTCCATTGAGCGCACGTCAAGCTCCCCCTCCCTCCTGCTCCCTCTGTAAGTTTCCATTGAGCGTGTGTCAAGCTCCCCCTCCCTCCCTCCACTGAGTGCGCGTCAAGCTCCTCCTCCCTCCTGCTCCCTCTGTAAGTTTCCATTGAGCGTGTGTCAAGCTCCCCCTCCCTCCCTCCACTGAGCGCGCGTCAAGCTCCTCCTCCCTCCTGCTCCCTCTGTAAGTTTCGTTTCTCCTGTAAGTTTAGATTCTGTACCGTATTTTTCAATGGGAGCTCGTTCGTAAAGGCGTTTGTAAAGTCAAATCGCCGTAAGTCGAGACCGCCGTAAGTTGAGGACTACCTGTATTAATCTGCATTACTGTATTTGAACTTGGAAATACAGTATATATATATTTTTTTTTTCATTTTTGAGAAATAGCCCCCCCTGGTGGACATTTCAGGAGCCGCCACTGTTAACACATTAAAATCTCTCAAATGTTCTTTTAATATGAAACTACCTACATTTTAGTGGTCTCTCAGGCCGAGCCAGGCCTGGACCATCACTTCTGGCTGCCTGGCAGTGGCTCGTTACATCATCACCCCGGAAAAAAGACCCACCTTTTTGGGTGGCGTCACGAGCAGGGAGCGTGCTCGTGGAGGGGGAGGGGCGTCCGGTGGACAGGCAGACAGACAGCAGGCAGCAGCTGCAGCACCCGGCACCGTCAGCTGCGTTCAACCCTTCACAGCGTTCAGCAGACAGCGACACGGCCCAGAACATGGTAGACCGCGAGCAACTGGTGCAGAAAGCCCGGCTGGCCGAGCAGGCGGAGCGGTATGACGACATGGCGGCGTCCATGAAGTCTGTGAGTAGCCTCTCTTTCTGAAATGACCGTCTCCTTTTCTGTTTTCTGCCACGAGCAGCGCGCATCGGTTGTTTGAATGGGTTTAAAAACAGAACATTAAAGCAAACCGGGCTGTTTGGAGAAGAGACGAGCGGCGGCTGCGTCTGGGCTCATTATGACGTCAGCGAATAAAACACATGAAAGTGGTGTACTCAGGATGAATTTATGAAACTCAGGATGAATTTATGAAACTCAGGATGAATTTATGAAACTCAGGATGAATTTATGAAACTCAGGATGAATTTATGAAACTCAGGATGATTTTATGAAACTCAGGATGAATTTATGAGAAGGACCTGACGTGGAGACCGGTCAGAGTCTGAGTGAATCCACTGGGACAGGTCCTGCCACAGTCCAGCCCCGTGTCTTCTTGCATGAGAGGTGTCCTCAGTGTGAGACAACAGCTCTGATTTAATGTGAAAGTGTATTTTTAATATTTTTAATGGCGGTGAGCGGCGGCCCTGTTTGATGCGGTCCGTTTGATCTTGGGGCGGTGCCTTTCAGGCTCCTTCACGCGCACAGGCTGCCAGGCTCCCACCTCAAATGAAGGGAATAAACGCGCACTTTATTAGCTGTGTGTGCGCGTGGATCAGGTATTTTTATTATCTTCCAACAGGTTTTAGGAGAATTTAAATTAAAAAAAAACTGGTTCAGAAATGCGCAAAGCGCCTGAGCAGCGCGCGCTCCGGTCTTTTTTTACGCCACAGCGAGCATCCATTTAGTGATAAATGCATTTTTTCTCTGTGCTGGGATGTTGGGGTGGAGGAGGGGGTGGAGGCTGCTGCACATTTGGCGCATAGAGAGGCAGGCCAATGTTGGCTGAAGGTTGATCGCGATCCATTTTTGCGCAGCGTCAGGAAGCGCGCACATCAGAACGTGCACAGCTGCGTGGGTGTCGTTTGGCTGTTTTATTTACAATTTCTTTTTAGATTATATGTTTAAAAAAATCCAAATGCGGCAGTTCTGTCTGTGCCCGGAGCCTGGTTCGGTGCATGCGCCAGCCCTGCATCCTCCACCTCTTCCTCCATCAGTTCCCACACACACAGAGGCGTGCGTGCTGCAGCAGCTGCCAGGATGCAGCACAGGCCCGCCCGTAGTGCACCATTTCACATGCACCATTTCACATGCACCATATCAGAGGCTGCATCTCCTCCTCTGCTGACTGTACATCCTGACAGTGAGGGATTGACTCTGTGCAGTAAAAGAATGGCCATGATGGACTCTTTCAGACTTCTGTATTCTCACTATGACTTCTAAGGATGTTTTAAGCACATTTAGCAGGTGCTGACAATCTCTTTTAGTAAAACATTCAAATGACATAGTGTTGTTCCTCTGTATTTGTATTTATGCTCCTCGTTATTTAGACGTACATCAGTTCTGGCTACCAGGAGCCAACAGAGAACTGTTGGTGGGCTTTAGGTCCATGCTGCTCTCCAGGACCGGCCTGTAGTGGTACTGCCGCTGAGTCCCGGCTCCACCCCTCCCCATTGGTGCCTTGAGTCAGAGAGACATGCAACCAGTGTCTCTGCAGCGTAAGGGCAGTAGGGGCGTGTCCGCTGCCTCGCCCATCATTCCAGGGGAATCCCTCGCCACTGCAGACATGGAAATGGCCGTGTTTGCAACGGAACTGAATAGCCAGGTTGGCAGCAGGCGTCGCTACACCCTACTTCAGGAGAACTGCAAGACTCAAAGGAACAAGGCCAAAATGAGCCTCGATAGAAGGTAGTTGGCACGGTTTTCACCAATATACAGGTAGTCCCCGCCTTACGAATGAGTTCCGTACCTATGGGCCGTACGTAAGTCGAAAATTCGTAAGTAGGATCACATACAAAAAAATGAAAAAAAAAATATTTAAAAAAAATTAATAATAAATAGATGTACAGTACTGTACAGTCACCAAGCACTTAGCCTATCCTAACACCGTTTTTAAAGATGAAGGAGTGAGTTGAATTGTCTCCCTTTCACATAAAGTGAAAGTAGCTCCCTTTATGTGAATGGAGCCTGCTAGAGAGGAGGGAGACAATTCAACTCACTCCTTAAGCTGGGTACCCACCAAACTTGTCAGAACGCTCCTGCCGCCCCCTTTTGGCCGCTTGTCACACTCACACAAAGCCACTGAAGACGCGTCTGATGACGCGCACTAGGGGGAGGCAGAGGAGGGGGTCTAGCTCGTTTTCCGGGTCGAGTTGTTGTGTTTCATGCTGCTGGCAGATAAAATCAGCAGCACGTGAGCCTCGTTCCTACTTGAGTGGGTTTTCTACGAGCCGAACTGCAGCTCCGACAGTCTTTGTTGAGATTAAAACTTTTTTTATGTTTGGGGTGATCGTACGCTGGAGCGGACAGCAGCAACTGTAAAAATTCCAAGTTTCTTCTGGTTCCAATTCATGGAGGCTCGATGGGGTAAGTTTAAAAAGTCCAAAAAAAGTCCTGTTGTCGTTGTGTCATCACATAGCAGAGGCTCTCCCGATTGGTTGCTGGACGCGTCGAGTAACGTCGAGCCGCAAAATATCAACTTTGTCGATCTTTGGCGGCTCAACGCTGCTCAACGCGTAGGTTGCTTCGGACGCGCGCGTGCGTGGAAAGGAACTGCCGCGTGCTGAAGCGCCGCTTCAAACACTCAAAACGCGCTGCTTCGCAATAACGCCACGCCTCGCGATACGCCGCGCCTCGATGCCTCTCTAGACTTTCAATGTAAACCGGCCGCTTCCACCACCCGAAACGAGTCCGGTCGGTACCCGGCATTAACCGTGTTAGGATAGGCTAGGTGCTTGGTAACTGTACAGTACTGTACATTTATTTATTATTTAATTTTTTTTTAAATGAGATGCATTCGTAAGTCCGAAACGTCGTAAGTCAGGGGCGTCGTAAGTCGAGGCCTACCTGTATACATCAAATGTAAGCACAGAAGCCCATAGTAATTTTTTTATTCAAGAAAAGTATACTGTAGTTGGAACCTATTTAGTCAACTCAAACAGTTACACAGTTTTCATCAGCTGGAAGTACAGCTACAGATCAAAAAGTAGGTCCATCAATACAACTGGCATGGGGGGCCCTTACATCCAGACAGTCATCATCAGGTCTGCCCTGCATGTCCAGATACAGTTANAATAATAACGGAGCATGGTCTGATATCATTATACTCAAATAATCACAGAGGACTACACCTGGATTGAGAGCCTTGTCGATAAAAAAATAATCAATTCTGGAATAGGAGTGATGCACTTTAGAAAAGAAAGAAAATTTTTTACTGGTTGCATTTCGGGATCTCCATGGGTCAATAAGACCACTCTGGCTCGTGAAATCAGAAAATGCTTGAGCCATTAAAGATTTATTTAAATTACGGGGATTGGACCGGTCCAACTCTGGATCTATGACACAATTTAGGTCACCCCCTAAAATTAATAAATGAGAATCCAAAAACGGAAGGCTGCTCAATAATCTGTTTGCGAACTCAGCATCATCGAAATTTGGAGCATATATATTAACCAGAAGAACTTTTTTCTGCATTAGTGTTCCAGCAACTATTACATATCTGCCATATTTATCAGCTATTACATCAGTGGGCGAGAATTGTACTGTTTTATTGATCAAAATGGCTACTCCTCTTGATTTGGAATTAAAATCTGAGTGGAAAACTTGATTCATCCAAGCGCAACGCAATCTATTGTGATCTTTAATGCGAAGATGAGTTTCTTGTAAAAACACCACCGAGGGCTTTAACCGCTTGAGGTGGGAAAAAACTTTTGATCTTTTAACAGGGTGGCCCATGCCCTTAATATTCCAGCTAATGAAACGAAGAGAGGTGCCTGGACCTGTCGTAATGGGGTCTACAGTGTTATTAGCCATTTAAAAAAGTAAAAATAAAAACAACCATAGAGAGCTGAGATGGACCTCCCCTTAACCCCTACCCTAAAGTAAACCCATAAAAAAACAACACCTAGAGTCTCCATAAGAAAAAACAAATACAAAACAACAACAAAAAACAATGGAGACAGCAGTGCAATACACAGCAATTATTCACAATAAAGCGTGAACTCGGAGACAAAACAGAGCAAAAAGATACAGAAAAGTACCTAAAAAGAACTGGCTAATACCCCCCCACCAACCTCCAAATTGGAATACTAATATGTGCACTAATTATTATGCTACTTGAAAATTGAAAAATAATAAAAAAAAATATTATATTACAACCAGATTGAGAACCACAAAGTCCCTGTATGATGAAAAAATAATAATAATAATACTACACCACTATAAACATCAGTTTAGATGCTCATGAACTTTAGCCTACAGTACTAATTTCTAAGCTGAGCAGCATATAAACATAACTATAATATCCAAATGCTGTAAGCCTCAATTCTGAGTGGATATTGAGAACGATATAATCACCAAAGCACAGAGTTCACTCAGAAATCAAAGTCTGAACATACTGCATAGCTGAGCAGCATATAAACATAACTATAATGTCCAAATGCTGTAAGTAAGCCTCAATTCTGAGTAGATATTGAGAACGATATAATCACCAAAAGCACAGAGTTCACTCAGAAATCAAAGTCTGAACATACTGCATAGCTGAGCAGCATATAAACATAACTATAATGTCCAAATGCTGTAAGTAAGCCTCAATTCTGAGTAGATATTGAGAACGATATAATCACCAAAGCACAGAGATCACTCAGAAATCAAAGTCTGAACGTACTGCATAGCGTCCTCAGATGAAGTAAACTCTTTCACTACTCCTTTGTAAGTAATGCGCAGCTGCGCTGGATAAAAAAGTCCATACCTGATCCCTTCGATCCCACGAAGTAGCCGCTTTACCTCATTGAAGGCTGCTCGAGCCCGAGCTACCTTAGCAGTGTGATCCGGAAAGATCGAAACAGTCCCGGCTCCGACTTTAATCCGCTGGCGCTCCCTCGCACGACGCAGAATGTCCACACAGTCACTGTAATAGTGAAGCCTGCACACAATTGCTCGAGGTCGTTCGCCTGGTTTGGGTTTGGGTTGAAGAGAGCGATGAGACCGGTCAACCAGCGGTTCCTCTTCCAGCCCGAGCGCTTCCTTCAGTAACGCGGCCACGGTAGTGGGCGAGCAGGAGTTAGCACCTTCCTCCACGCCAATAATCCTGATATTATTACGGCGCGATCTTGATTCTAAATCCTCACATTTGTCTTCCAACATGCTGACCTTAGTCGTAAGCTGCTCCAGAGTAGTTTTCATGCCGGCAACGTCGTCGGTGCAGCCCGTGAGCGCCTCCTCCACATCACCCACCGTAGCCGTTAGCTTATCCAACTTAGCATCGGTAGCAGCGTTGTCCTTTGCCAGCTGCGCCTTCACAGCTTGTAGCTCAGCTTTAATGGATGACAAAGCATCTCCCAGAACCTCTTGTAGTTCCTTCTTGATAATGCCGGCAATATCCTCCCTCAAAGAAGACAGTAGTTCGAGCTTTAGGGTGTCAGCGTCCGAGTTGGCCTGAGTCGGGGCCGCGAGCTTTAGGGTGTCAGCGTCCGGGTTAGCCTGAGTCGGGGCCGCCACAACAGGGGAAGAGGCCGAGGCCTGTGAGCATGACTTTAGCTTCATCTGAATAGTACGAGATTTTCCCCTTCCAGTCATTGTCATGCGGTTCAAGAATTTTTACACAAGACCAGACTACAAAAAGAGTATAAAAACTTGGTTTACAAGGAAAAGCACAGTTGAATAATAAATTTAGAGGAAATTGGCAGGAGCTAGTGTCGCACACGTCCTACTCCATTGACCGCTCCCTAGTGGCCTTGGTTCAGTAATTTTAATGAAAAAGACCTGTCTGTGGTTGGATGGTGACGTGTGGATTGGGTTGCGAGCTCAGAGCCGCGATGACAGACAACAGACAGAGAAGAGAGGGAGGGAGCAAAAAAAAAAAAACGAGGACATCTCTACCCACCTCTCTTGGGGAAAAACTGTTACAAATCGAGACCCTTTCCTTTGTCTGTCTTCCTTTTCTTATTTCTCTTTCCTATTTTGACAGCCTGATTTTACGATTTTTCTGGGCAGCATGTCTGTCATCATCTGACTGCAAAGTAAAGACACCACACAGCAGCGTCAAGTGAGCTCAGAGGCTGAGTGAGCCAGAGCCCAAAGCAGCTAGGAACATACCATTTCATGCAGATACAGAGGGGTGTTTGTAAAATATCACGATGTTTGCTTTTTGGTCTGGGAGAGATAATATTTAAGTTTTACTGTTAAAACAAGTAAAAACAAAGCTACTACCATTAATGTATTATTATCAGGGGCCCACCACACCATGAAAAAAATAAAAAAAGGCCAATCTGGAGGGCCCCTGTTTGTCAAGGGCCCCTGGAATCGTACCAACTTTTACCCCCCATACGGCGCCCCTGAAGCTCCCTATGGAGCCTGCAGGGAGGAGGGAGACAATTCAACTGATTCCTTCATCTTTAAAAACTGTGTTAGGATAGGCTAAGTGCTTGGTGACTGTACAGTACTGTACATGTATCTATTTATAAATAAAAAACAATAAAAATACTGTATATACTGTATATTTTTAATAAATTCTCGTTACGAGCGAGTTCCGTTACAACGAGTTGCTCGTAACACGAAAATTCTTAAGTTGGAACACGAAGCACGTGTTCTCGTAAGTCCGGATTTTCGCTCGTAAGTTGGAACATTTATGCTAGCGCTACTACGAACACTCGTTTTTCATCAAAAACATTCATATTAGTTCATAAACATGGTCGGAAACGTGTTTCCAAACGGTTAGCTAACACACTTTCATCTAAAAACACAAAAAAGTGCTGTATTTTTTACAAATTTACTTCTCGTTCGCCAGCTCGTAAGTCCGGATGCTCGTAGGTCAGAGCGCTCGTAAGTCGGGGACTACCTGTATATATAATACTAAAATAAACTGTTTTTGCACATACCCTGTAGTTATTTGATGCAGAAAGTGTCATAATTATGTCTCAATATCGTCTCAATTTGATTGTAGTTTATTCTCTTTTCTGTCTCGAATCAGTCTCAAGATATTTTCAAAGGTCATCAAATTCTTTCAAAGTTGTCTCATATTTTTCACACTTTGACTCACAAATAATAACAGAGAGGTTTGAAATGGGCTGGAGGCGTCTGCAACCGTTTCAGAAGATAATTTGTTTACCGGATTCCAAAAATGTTGGGACACTAAACAAATTGTGAATAAAAACTGAATGCAATGATGTGGAGGTGCCAACATCTAATATTTTATTCAGAATAGAACACAAATCACATTCTGCAGCAATCACAACATCATGGCTACGTAGGAGAAGGATCCGGGTACTGAAATGTCCAGCCTGCAGTCCAGATCTTTCACCTATAGAGAACATTTGGTGCATCATAAAGAGGAAGGTGTGACAAAGAAGGTCCAAGACGATTGAACAGTTAGAGGCCTGTATTAGACATGAATGGGAGAGCATTCCTATTTCTAAACTTGAGAAACTGGTCTCCTCTGTCCCCAGACGTCTGTTGAGTGTTGTAAGAAGAAGGGGGGATGCCACACAGTGGTAAAAATGGACTTGTCCCAACTTTTTTGGGATTTGTTGACGCCATGAAATTTTGAAACAACATATTTTCCCTTAAAATGATACATTCTCTCAGTTTAAACTTTTGATCTGTGATTTGTGTTCTATTCTGAATAAAATATTAGATGTTGGCACCTCCACATCATTGCATTCAGTTTTTATTCACAATTTGTTTAGTGTCCCAACTTTTTTGGAATCCGGTTTGTACAAACATTCGGTAATCCTGCGACTCACGCGAAGACTCTGAGAAGCCTCAGAGGTTTCGAGAAGTTTCTTGTGAACTCTGCAGAGATTCGGGCTTTAGCTGCCGAATGCTTGACTGACCAACCAGATGGTTGTTGACTGTCGGCTGTTTCCTGCTGGGAAGGCGACTCACGTTGTGCCTGAAACGTTTTCAAGTGAAAACAGGTTTCAGATGTAACTGAAAACAAGACTCGGCCTGATGATCTGAAGCAGAATAACCAAGATGAATGTTGTAAAACTAGAAACCTTGACTAATAAAGTTAAAATTGTCATCTCAGAGACGTTTAAATGACAAAAATTAAATTATTTTTCATACATTTCTTTGGATCTGCAAACTTTTCGGGGCCTTAAAGGTTTTAATTTACATCTGTTGTGCTGCTGGTTATTTATAAAGATTAGTAACTAAAGGAAATAATTGTTTTGTTTTTTACTTGTAACAATACCATGTGAACGCAGAATCACTACAATTTGCTTAAGAGGCAGAAGCTAAGTTGTTAAAATTAAACAACAAGATAGCTAAAAGCTATAAAAGCAATAGATTAGGTAAAAGCTAAAAGTAACAAAAGGCAAATTAAAAATAGCAAAAATGTAGCTAAACTCAAAGTAGCAAAAGGTTTGGTAAAGGCTAAAGTACACAAAGGCTAGCAAGAAGCTAAAAGTAGTGTAAGGCTAGATAAGTGTAACAAAGGGGCAGTTAAAGGTAGCAAAAAGGTATCTGAAAGCTAAAAGAAGCAAATGGTTAGGTAAAGGCTAAAAATAACAAAAAGCAGATTAAAAGTAGCAAAAAGGTAGCTAAACCTTCAAAGTAGCAAAAGGATCAGTAAATGCTAGCTAAAGGCTAGCAAGGAACTAAAAGAAAATTAGCAATAGGTTAGGTAAAGGCTAAACGTAACAGAAGGCAGATTAAAAGTAGCAAAAGGGTAGCTAAACTCTCAAAGTAGCAAAAGGTTCAGTAAAGGCTAAAGTAACCAAAGGCTAGCAAGAAGCTAAAAGCAATATTAGGTTGGGTAAATGCACCAAACAGGTTTCTAAAAGCTAAATGTAGCAAAAGGTTAGGTAAAAACTAAAGTAGTCAAAGGGTGGCTAAAAGTAGAAAAGTTTAGATAAAAGGTTAAAAGTTGTAGCCAAAGGCTAGATTGAAACTTCAAGTAGCAAAAGGCTGTTAGAGTAGCAAATGGCTCGCTAAAAGCTAATACAGTAGCCCCTCATTTATCATGGGGGATCTGTACCCTGAAGACCCGCAATTAAGTGAAAACCTGCAAAGTAGGAATAGTAGTACAAATACTAGTTACTGTATATATATATAAAGACATTTTAAACACTTCCCACACTCTTGCAATATTCTAAACAATGTTTGTAAATGCGCTAAAAGACACAGAATGTCATGATTTCAGCTCCCTGCCTCCTCTGCTCTTTGCCACCTGCAAGTGCTCTTGGCCACGCCCACTTCTCTGCTCTATATGCTGCAGCCGATCCGCTGGAATTCAGCTGCAGCAGGCTGCACAAAGCAGGCACTAAATAAAGGTGGTCCCCGACTTACGTACGAGTTCCGTTCCTACGCATCGTTCGTAAGTCGAAAATTCGTAAGTCGGAACCACACGAGCCGCCACTGATACACGTACATGTACGTTAATGAACAGTTACCAAGTTACCAAGCACTTCGCCTATCCTAACACAGCTACATAATTATCAAAAAACACTTACAGTCCAGGGCTAAAAAAAAAATTTAATTTCTTACTTTGAGCTGGTCAAGCCTGTCTCGTCTTTTTGCATGTTAGCTCTTGCACGTCCGAGCTCCGCAGCTTCGTGCTGCTTCACGCGGTCCAAACTGTTTACAGGAAGGACTGTTAGCTTGTTAACTCCATACATTTGGAGCCAGAAAAAGAGTTAATAACTTACTGAAAGCCGTTTCTCCGCGGCGTCCATCCAAAACAAGCTGCTCCGCGTTAGCATGTTAGCCCCGCCATTAGCAGCACCCGTTAGCGTTAGCCCCGCCAAGGCTGCCGCAGCTGTTTGTCCGCGTTTTCGCATGTTAGCTCGGTGTCCAGACAACATCTTAGGCTGCCAGGCGGACATGGAGGTGAGCTCCCGGCCGCCGCCGGTCTGCTCTGTGTCCCCGATGGAGCGTTAGCATCCAACCGTCCATCCTACAGCAAGGCTTGTTAGAATGTTAGCTCGTTGCTACCCCGGTCCGGCTGCTGTCTGCTGCTTCACGCGGTCAACAGTGTCGTTTTGCTTCGCTCATCTGTTCCTCCACAAAACCACCGTTCAGCTCCAGATCATGTATCTGAGCGCAGGATCCTCTGATCGGACAAAGCCGGCTGTCAAGGCTGGAGCTACGAGGCTGGAGCTAACTGGCTAAGGCTAAACTCGAGGGCACTGCCAAAAACTGACTGCCGAAAACTGGCGGAAACTGCCGCAAACTTCGTAAATTGGCTTAAAAATTATGTAGAAATAATAATAATAATAATACTTTATTTATAAAGCCATTTAAAACAACCACAGCTGCAACAAAGTGCTGTACACATGAAATAAAGAACATTTAAACACACACACAAAAAATAATACAGTAATTTTTTTTTTTTCATATTTTTATTAATATGATGCATTCGTAAAGTCGGAACGTCGTAAGTCGAGGCCGTCGTAAGTCAGGGACCACCAGTATTTTAAAATATTTTATTTAAAATAAAAATTCCATGCCGACCATGCGGCTCATCCATCAATCAGCCACTTGTGTGTCATATCCAATCTTACTTTGAAAAACCTGGATAGAGCGAGTCCACGGTAAACGAACCGCGAAGTAGACTGTGGTAGCAAATGGTTAGGCAAAGGCTAAAAGTGGTAAACAACTTGATAAAAGCTAAAGTATCAAAGTGCTAACTAAAATCTAAGAACAAAAGCTAAAAGTATCATCATACAGCCGTTCCTGTATCACCTAAAACTCTTTGTTTAACTAGATTTTTTCATAGTGTTCCAGCAGTTCTTGATGTGTTGTGTTTGTCCCTGGATAAAGTGACGTGGGTCGTTTCGTCCCACAGTTCCTTCTGCTGTGTGGCCCCGCCTACCGCCCGACCGAGGAGATCGATCTTCGGAGCATCGGCTGGGGGAACATCTTCCAGCTGCCGTTCAAACACCTGAGGGACTACCGTCTGAGACTGCTCTGCCCTTTCTTCATCTACAGTGGATTTGAAGTCCTGTTCGCCATCAGTGGATTCTCACTGGTATGGCACTGGTGCACATGCTTCCTGTAGTAAATGACTGGGAACAGAGTTAAAAATGGGGTTGATTCATTTAAAATGAAAAATGAGATGATAGGGACAAAAACCCGGAGTTCTAAACCCTGAGTGCAGTTTTTTGTCCTCCACAGTCCTACGGCGTCTGTATCTTGGGCCTGAAATCCCTGTGGCTCCTGATAGTCGTCTACGGCCTCTCCTGCTCCGTGTTTTCCCTCCTCTCTCTCAGCCTCCTACGCCTCCCTCGGTGGACGTGTCTGATCGGGGGCGCTGTGGTGCACGGGGTCCTGCTGGTGGTCCTGCTGGCTCTGTCTGTAAAACCCGACTCACCACAGTACCTGGGCCCCCTGCTGGTCATCGCCGTGCTGTGGGGGCTCGGAACCGCCCTGAACAAGACGGGGGTCAGCAGTGAGTATAAACAAAGTTCATGCTCAATCATCCAGCAGCGAGCATCGTCTACAGTTTCACCACATTTCGGCAGAAAATGCAGCTTTTCTAGTTTTTTTTATGTCGGAAAAGGGTGATTAAAATTTTTTTTTTAAAATATTTTATTCATTTCCAATTTAAAACGCAAAAGAACAAAAAAAAATTTACAGAACGATATAGAGAAATAATAAAGAACAAATTTAAAATGAAAGGAAGCAGAGGAAGAAGATAATCTTATAATATCTGCCCCTTTTTAAAAACAAAATTCCATTTAAACAATCAATTCAAGCAAAAATTATCCATAAACCATATTTATAACTCATAATAATATAACTAATTTATAGAGATTTTAAATATATAACATTCACACATAACTTTTCAACAATCTATTCTTAATCATTTTCTTAAATACAGATATTGACTGTGCAACTTTAACATCATATTCCAATCCATTCCATATACCAATTCCATGTATTAAAGTAAAACGACCCTTTAAACTTGTTCTATATTGTGGTTTAACAAAAATATCTGTACCCTTTAAATTATAACAACTTTTCCTCTTTACAAAATACTTTTGAATATTTGAAGGTAGAGTGTTATTTTGTGCTTTATACATTTGTAAAAAAAAAAATTATATTCCACCAAATCACAAAATCCTAGTAACTTCAGTTTATAAAACAATACACCAGATGGATGATAGTACCGGTAATGTGTTCTAGTTATTGATTGATTGATCTATGCGGGTAGGGGGTGAGGTTCTTTCTCAAGGGGAGGAGTTCAAGTATCTCTTGAGTTTTGTTCAAGAGTGAGGGAAGAATGGAGCATGAGATTGACAGACGGATTGGTGCAGCGTCTGCTGTACTGTGGACTCTGTGCCGGTCCGTTGTGGTGAAGAGGGAGCTGAGCTGATTGAGTCATTAAAAGCTGGTGAAGATTCTCAGTCATCCAGGACATGGTAAATAAAATAAAAAGTTCAAAAGAAAAACAAAAAAGTATAATAAATAAAGTCCAGTTGTTTTTGTCTTGAACCTTTTTGAATTTGTCATTATAGCCACGTTTACCTATTAGACATGATACAATCGTTTGCCATACTGCTACTACTACTCTGCTGCCATCATGTGGCTGAAAGTGGTACTGCTCAAAAATAATAATAATTCAGTCAGAATAAATGAATATCTCAGGCAAAAATTGGTTTATAAATATGGGAAAAAAATCCATAAATATGTCACTTCAGCATATAAGTCACAATACATATAAATTATGCAAAAAAGTGCGACTTATAGGGTGAAAAATACAGTACGTCTCTCAGCTGATGTAGGCCTGACGCCTTGGAATACTCCCATGAAAGGTGGAAGAGGTGACTATGGAGAGAGATGTCTGAACCTCCCTGCTCAAGACTTTGGAATAAGCAGAAGATGGATGATGTGTTTATGTTATTATTATTATTTTTTAATAAATCGAAATAGTTGTGCGAATCTCTGTGTCTGGAGAATCGATTCGATTCCAATTTTTGGTGTCACGATTCGATTCAAAATCGATTTTTCGATTCAGTAACGATTTTTCTATTAAAATGGTCTTAAATTTAGTTTCAGTTTTGTAACTGACAAGCTGAAAACAATAAACAACAATGTAAACAAATGGAACATTTATTTAAAACAATAATTTTAAACTGAAAATATTAAACAACAATGTAAACAAATGGAACATTTATTTAAAACAATAATTTTAAACTGAAAACATTAAACAACAATGTAAACAAATAGAACATTTATTTAAAACAATAATTTTAGGTTCCTTATTGTATCAAATTTTTTGCATCGTTTGATATTTATACCAAAAATAGGAACAAATAATACAGGAATGCATTAAATTCTGTAACTTAAATAACCAGTATTAGGTTAGCTTTTTGCTCTGTTACTTATAGAAGATTATTGTTTGAATTGATTGTTTGAACTTGTTTTGTTTTTGAAAAAAGGGGCAGATAAAATAAGATTTCTTCTTCTTTCTGCCACCTTTCATTTTATGTATTCTTTCATATACTATGAGATATGGTTTTATTTTCTTTATCTTTTGGGTTTTAATGTAAAAAAATAAAAAAAAAAAAATCGATTTGGGGGCTTTTAGAATCGATTCTGAATCGCCAGGACTAAGAATCTAAATTCTTTAAAAAATGATTTTTTTCCTGCACCCCTAAATGGAAATCAGTTTTTTTTTTCTACAAACTGGAATTCTGTAGCACTCGGTCATTGATTGTAGTGTCTAAAAAAGATCAACGTTTTGCTTTACGAATGTTTTTTAAAAGACGTAGTTTTCCTACATGAATGTTTTTTCTCGTGTGCCAGCTGTTGTCGGGATGCTGTACGCGGAGGAAAAAGAACGCCTGGACTTTGTTTACACCATCTACCACTGGTGGCAGGCCATCGCCATCTTCATCGTCTACCTGTGGGCCCATATTCCTATGAGGGTAGGAAAGATTTTGTTTGGGGTGTTCTTAGTGTATTGTTTTTAGTTTTTTTTTTGTTTATTGTTTCAAAGCAGATGACCACCTGCCGTGAACCTGGTTCTGCTAGAAGTTCCTTCCTCATGAGAGTTTTTCCTTTCCACTGTCGCCTTCATGCTTGCTCAAGATGAGAGTTCTGCGATGGAGTTAAATTCAAAGCAGTCTGCTCTTCAGATAAATAATGTTAAATTATTATTTTTATATATGAATGTTTCTGTTAGTGCCCTGAGTTGATGTGACTTGGTGCTATATGAATAAATTGAATTGAATTGAATTGTTTTGGTAATTTATTATTATTATTTTGTCTTTTAGGCCAAACTCGCCATCCTGTTATTCACTTTGCTCGTGGCCTGTTACTGTTATTTAGTGATGGAGCGTCGCGTGGCGCGGAAAGTGCAGCACAGAATGCCTCGCATCCCTCGGCCGCGGCACAAGGTGACCAATCACAAGCTTTACGTTTCAACGTTTTTTTTTTTTACATTAGGACCAAATATTTAGGTTGTTATTAAGCAAATCTGTGAACATTGATGTATTTTTGCCTCAGGTCAAAGGTTATCGCTATCTGGAAGAGGACAACTCGGATGAGTCTGATGAGTCCGATGAAGAGGAGAGTGAGGGACAAAACACAGATGATGATGATGATGATGATGATGATGATGATGATGTTGTAGAGGAGATGGGAGCTGGGGAGGAGGAAGAAGCGCAGGATGCCCGACTCGAGGAGGTCGACTCCCCCAGGGCCCGGAGGAGAGGAGTCGAGGGTCAGCAGCACAGATTGGAGGAGGAAGAGGAGTGATCGAGGAGGAGAGCAACCAGGGGAGGTGGTGCACAGATGGAGGAGATGCAGACTCTGTTGTTTTTTTACTTTTAGTGTGATTAAAACAAACAGGATCCTAAAAATAACCAGAATTTATCATCCAACCCTTTGATGTGCAAACGAACATTTGAGCCAGATTTCCTGTTACAACAAAACTTCAATGTGTTATCTTCATCTTTTAAAACTTCAATGTGTTATCTTCATCTTTTAAATACAAGATATCTGAAAGAAAATGGATCCAAACAAAAGTTTGTAAATTCTTTAAAAGATTCCCACTGGACCGTAGCAGTAGCCTGGTTGAAACCAGACCCTTGTCCTTCACTTTGCTTAGCAGTGAAGGGAAACTAGATTGAGCGGAGCTGCGTAGGAAGGCGAGGGCCAGGCTACTTTAGCAGTGCAGCTAGCTAAG
>JBBPBX010051326.1:6712-19641 GCA_038048925.1 Garcialebias charrua | reverse complement strand
GTCGTCTCCCCCCCACCTGCCCGCTCCTGCTGCTCCTGCTTCTCTGCTGGCTCCGCCTCCTCCCCCCGTCACTACCTCACTCGTAGAAAAACCAGTGGAGCAGCGCGTCCCCCGTAAAACTCTGCCTGACCCCCGCCTCCAGCCGCAGAAGTCGGCTCTGAAGCAGCCGTCAGAACCGGCGCCTGCCGCTCCCGCTGCGCCTCCTGCAGCAGCAGCGGGTCCCCCCCCTTCCACCATCGCCCCCTACGACCCCAGGCTCCTCTCCTCAGGGGGAGCAGGGTGCGGTGCAGGAGCCGGGGCACCAGGGGGCGCCAGCGTGCTGAGCAGCATCAGCCTCTACGACCCAAGGACTAACAAACCAGGGAGCCCCGCGTCCAGCAGCGGCTCCAACAACTCCCCCTCCTCATCCAGCGCAGAGTCCAAACCCAGCGACCCCCCGGGGGCCAAACCCAAGTCCAAGGAGCCCCTGTTCGTTCGGAAGTCCGCGCTGGAGCAGCCAGAACCGGAGAAAAGTGGAGAGCAAGGCACGGATCGATATAACAGCTACAACCGGCCGCGGCCAAAGCCCACGCCCTCGCCTAACTCCACGGCCCAGGCGGGGCCCGCCCCCGCGGCTGGAGGCCAGGGCCCGCCTGGGGCTGCTGCAGAGCCGGGACCCGCAGGCGTCCACAACCTGCCCGTACGGGTCGTGCAACAGGCCGCCAAACCGGGCGGGACAAGTAGCCCCTTTGGAGGGAGCAGCCCGGCCCAGTCCGACCCAGCAGCCACCGAGCAGGACAACGCCTCCCTGAAGGACGTTTTCAAAGGTTTTGACCCGACAGCCTCGCCGTTCTGCCAGTGACCCGACCCGGAACAAGAGTCCTAGAACCAGAACCTGCTGCTCCGCCTGGGTTCTTGTAGGATTTATGGACACTGGGGAAAAAAAAGAATCATAGAGCGTGCACTGCAGCAGCTGCCTGTAACACACACACACACACAGGTTTGTTTTACTATCTTTGTGGGGCCATTGCATTGACTTCCATTCGTTTTTCATTCATTTCTATAGCCTAACCCAGACCTTTACCCTAAACCTAACCCCTGACCCACCAACGGGACTTCTTCTTATGGGGCCCGGGCTTTGGGCCCCATAAGAAGAAGTTGGTCCTCACAATTTGGTATAACTCTTAAAAATGGGCCTCACAAAGTAACATAAACAAGGACACACACACACACAGTCTTGTGGATGAGTTGACATGAGAGACTCTTGTAATGAGAAACGTTTAAAGTTAGATTTCTATTTTAATCAAACGTATCGATGTATAAAAGATATATTCTCTAGTCTCAGACAGACGAACGTATAAAATGAATCGTTTCGCTTCACTCGTTTCATTTTATTTCCTTCATTCTCATTTGTTTCGTTGTAAATTATTTTTCTTTGAACCGGTGCACTGTTTGTTTGTTTGTTTGTTGACAGCGTTGGAGGAACATCTCCTTCTTCTAAATACACCTCACTTTTGACTTTTATTTAACTAAACGGCACCGAAGCAACTCTTCTTCTTCGTCATCACTTCCTCTGCACCGACACACAAACATGTTTCCTTCTTTAACATGTCTCTGGATAAAGAGTAAATCTGTTTTTGTTAGTATTTATTTTTATACTTCTGAGGTTTATATTCTTATTATTAGCTTTTATTTAGCTCTTATCAGGAACCACTGCGCTCACGTTCTTTTTTTTTTTCACACTCCGGCCTTCGTTTGCGTCGTGCCGCGCAGCGAGGACGTCGCACGACGTCCTCGTTTTGTTGGTTTTTAACCGAGTGTTTAACTCTTGAAATCAAGTTTTGCTGCTTGGATCGACTGAAGCGGTTAAACGTCAACTCTCAAAATGTATCTGAATTATATCGTTAAAGGAGAACAGCCGCAGTTTTCAAGCGTTTGGGTCGAGCAGCACCGCGACAATCAAAAGCTGGAGCTCGCCTGAGCTTGACGCTCCGGCGTCGCCTGCAGAGAAGCTGCGGGTGTTTCAGGGCGTCCAACTCGCAGGAGCTCGTTTGAGAAGCTTAGCCGAAGCGCTCAGGGTTGTGTATAGACGGCGATCATTTTAATTTATTTCTCTCTTTTGGTGCCCGGACGCTCGCTCCCTTCTTTCTGAACCGAATCATGCCGCCCGTGTGATTTCTGCTCAGCTTGGTGGAGGCGACCGTTCGAGTGCGAGACGAGCAGCCGCTGCTGGTCGTTGCTCAAAATCTGATCCGAATCAACACGTCGCCGTCGGCTCGTTATTACAAACGTTAACCTTATTCCTGTTTATCTGTAAATTTTTCCTCTTGTTTTGTACATTTGACCAGTAAAACAACTCGTCGGCGTTTTCTAACTGTAGGTGAGGTTGGACGTGCTTAAATTAAGTTGACCCATGATCAGCCATTTAAAACTTATTGTTTTGGTCGTTTTCTGTTTGGATCTTTTTACTCTTTTCTGTACAAATAAACTTTTTTTTTTTTCCTTCATTTAATTTTGAAAAGATTTAATCTTTTCTACAATAAATTGAGTAAAATGTCACCAAAGCTCCTGGTGGTCTGTTTTCATTACAGCCTGTGAATGAAGTCGTAGAGTTTTACCTGGACTAAAGCGTTGGACTCGATCCCAACAACTCGGAGAACCGTACGGTAAAGGTTTTGGTTGTCAGATGACTGCGGGGACTTTTTGTTTTGTATCGCGGCACTCGGATCTGAAACAAAACGTGCACGTTACGCATTGTTTTCATAAAAGGGTTTGTAGGCTCAGTCATCCAGGTAGATGACACAAAAAAAAGGTTACCGTATTTTCCGGACTATAGGTCGCAGTTTTTTGCCTAATTTGCATGCCCTGCGACTAATAGAGAGGTGAGATTTGTTTATGGATTTTTCCCCATATTTTTAGACCAATTTTTGGCTCAGATATGACCGTTTTTCCATTTTGGCAAAAAATTGTGCAGTACCACTTTTGTCCGCTAGGGTACACCGACCGTTCCCAGCTCATGTGTCCGTCCGAAAAAAGCCTCCTCTGCTCGGACTGACTGTCGCTGCCCGGCCTCCTGCTTTGGAGGTAAGGACTACGAAACCACAGGACAGATTTTCTTTAAACTTACAGAACGTAATTACTAGGTGGACATTTACAAACTGTTAGCTGTAGGAGATGTTTAGAGCTAAAAAAAAAAAAAATTTTGATCTTTTAGCATCGCTGTTGTTAGCGGTTAGCTACCGTAAACGGATACTATTTAGATAAATAACTCATGATCTACAGGACAGATTTTTATCAAACTTACAGAACGTAATTACTTGGTGGTCATACAAACTGTGGCCTGTATGAGACATTTGAGCTAAACTTCTATTTATAATTTATTTTCGCAGCGCACGAGACGTTTGGAAGAAGTCAAAGCGAAACAATTTAAATCCAGCTGATTTGACCATTTCGTGAATTTATTAAGGAACGGTTAAGCTCACATCGAGAGGAGCCAGTTGAGGTGGCTCGGGCATCTGGTTAGGATGCCTCCTGGACGCCTCCCTGGTGAGGTGTTCCGGGCATGTCCCACCGGGAGGAGACCCAGAGGAAGACCCAGGACACGCTGGAGGGACTATGTTTCTCGGCTGGCCTGGGAACGCCTTGGGATTCCCCCAGAGGAGCTGCTCCAAGTGGCTGGGGAGAGGGAAGTCTGGGCCTCCCTACTTAGGCTGCTACCCCCGCGACCCGACCCCGGATAAGCGGAAGAAAATGGATGGATGGATGGACGGTTAAGCTCAGGAACCCTTGTGCTATAATGTCAGCTAAGAAATATACGTTATTTAGCGTTTATTTAGCTAAAATTTAAAGAAATAAATTGTCCCACTCGTGCATGTAGCGAAACTACTTTTTAAAATCCAGCTGATTTGACAATTGCGTTCATTAAGGAAAAGTTCAGCTAAGACACATCTTTGCTATAATTTTCAGCAAACAATTGTTTTTACCGTGTTAATTTTGTTTAAAGACCGTGTAAAGTGAAATTAGATTTGTGTTTTTAGTTTATCACATGGCATAAATATGTGTTATTAATCACCCATATAAATCTGACTGATTAAAAACATTGTTTTCCTTATAAAATTAAGTGTCAAAAATCATGAAAATACATTATTTTCTCTTAGTCTGGAACTGTGGGGGCGTGTCAGCAGTGGGCGTGGTTTCAGCGCAGCACTGCAGCTCAGAGAGCAAGTAGGAGGACTCTCTCGCTCAGAGCTGAACTGTGTGGAGGAGGAAGACAGGTTCATCAGTAAACCTGCTCTGTTTGCTCCTTTTTCCAAGAGTTACGCTGTTTTTAGTGCACAAACAACTCTGGTTTTATTTTTAAAGTTGAGGACGCAACTATAATTCATAACTCCGCTGTTATGTGTTTAGAAGATGAGCGGACTCGCGCGGCTGCACCGGTCCGACCCGACACATCGCATGCGGGGGCTGTGTTGGTGATTAAGATAAAGAGGGCTGTGTTGGTGATTAAGATAAAGAGTAATCACGTTGATAACTAAGTATGCAATGGACCTGTCGCATTTTCTTAGCAAAAAAGGAGCTTGTGAACTTGTAGGGCACAGGCTTAGCAATAAAAAAAAAGAAAGAAAGAAAAGAAACAGGAAAGGCGGCGGCGGTGTCCGGAGGCTGAGGAGGGAGACGGTCAGTAGCAGGTGCCCTGACCATTAAAACATCCTGGGAAGATGCAGGAACGAGGCATAATTGATTAGCTAGCTAACAATGAACAAAATATCTATGCTATTGCTATCTGATGCTATCTGCGAGTCGCGAGTGAACGGCTCCACCCATGCGAAGAACAATTTATATGACTGGAGCAGCAGGGGGTAGGGCTATACTAATGAGGACCGCGTGACGAAACGCGGTCACGTTTAAAACACGCCTAAAAAATCCTGAAACACACATGTCTTTATACACAGTTTCATGTATAACTTCAAAATTAATTGAGCTACAATTTTGAGACTTTTTACTCATTTACAACATTACAATTATCACATTTATAATGTTTATTTAAGGAAATGTTGAAATTCACTTTACACGGTCTTTAAGTCTTTCCGTGCTTGCTCGCTTCTGTGGTCGTCATTTTCAGCAGGGCAAATGACGCGCTGACGCGTCGCATAGCGGTGACGCATAATAGATGTGACTTAAATAAAGGTGCGACCGGTTTATGGATTTTTCCAATTTATTGCCAATAATTGGACAAAGCGATCTATATAACGGTGCAACCTATCAGGCGGAAAATACGTTAAATCGTTTCATCTGGACCAGTTTCTTTAAGGGAGAAACGTTTCGTCTTCCATCCGGAAAACTTCATCAGTCTGTGTCCTGCCAACCAGATCTGTCCCATAAGTACCAGTAGTCTTCACTGCTGTGTTTCAAGCCAACCTCCTGTTGGAATCTCAGAAGCTTTTAACACATCTGTCCAAAATACTCAAATCATCTTGATTAACAATCAAATTGTTTTCATACGTCTCGTGGTTTTTACACAGTCACAGATTTGACTCGTCTCTGCCTCTTCAAACTTTTTTTTAAACGAACCTTCTCACGCCCTCGACTCTTTTTGGACATTTATACAAACTACACGTGAACTTGGAGAGACTTGTCTTTTGCTCAGATTGTGTCTAAAATCCTCCCACAACACAGAGAGCGCGCCCTCAGAATCTGCTGGTGAAGATTCTCAGTCATCCAGGACATGATCAAATCAAAAAAAGGCGTTCAGAAACAACTGGACTTTATGTGTAACAGAAGACGTTTCGCTTCTCATCCGAGGAACTTTCTCAATTCAAAGAGCAGAGAGTGAGGAAGCAAGGTTTTAAAGGCTGAGATGATACACACATACCTATGTAAATTGACAAATCACACCTCACACCTTAACAGTAGGTGTTTCTTAAGGGCTTTGTTAGTCTAATTCACAGACGAGGCTCCTCTGTTCCCATCAGGTGTGAAAATCGTCTGGGAATCAGTCCTAGGCCTTTTCTTAACAGGGGAGGAGGTCTCAGATTCCAACTTTCAAAAACGTATAATGCTGCTTTAGGACTGATTCCCAGACGATTTTCACACCTGATGGGAACAGAGGAGCCTCGTCTGTGAATTAGACTAACAAAGACCTTAGGTGGTGTGACATGATTTTAAAACATAGACATCTTTAAAAAGATGAGCTACTGTACTCCGCTTTGATTGTTTGTACACAGATGCTTCGAATAATTAATATATAAAAGTATTTTTAAATAAAAGTATATAAAAGTATTTTTAAATAAAATAAAATAAACCAGCCACTAGGGAGCACAAGCCAGTGTATCTCTTGTGCCGGTCCCAAGCCCGGGTAAATGGTGAGGGTTGTGGAATGGCATCCGATGTAAAACACTTGCCAAAACCATAATGCGAGTTCATCAAAGTGAAACCATACCGGATCGGTCGAGGCCCGGGTTAACAACGTCCGCCACCGGTGCTGTTGACAAACAGGGTGCCGGCGGAAATTGTACTACTGTTAGTCGAAGACGCCGAGGAGGAAAACGTGTCAGGAGACAGAGGGAGAGGAGGAAAGTGAAGAATGTAGGACTGAGGGTTGCAACTCTAAATGTGGGGACAATGACAGGCAAAGGTAGAGAGCTGGCTGACATGATGCAGAGAAGAAAGGTAGATGTTTTATGTGTCCAAGAGACCAAGTGGAAGGGCAGCAAGGCTCGCAGTATTGGAGCAGGGTTCAAACTGTTTTACCATGGTGTGGATAGAAAGAGAAATGGAGTAGGGGTGGTCCTGAAGGAGGAGTTGGCAAAGAATGTAGTAGAGGTGAAGAGAGTGTCAGATAGGGTGATGTGTCTGAAGGTAGAAGTAGAAGGTCTGATGCTAAACATAGTCAGTGGTTATGCTCCACAGGTTGGATGTGATGGGGAGGAGAAAGATAAATTTTGGAAAGATTTGGATGAAGTGATAGAGAGTATTCCCAGGGAGGAAAGAGTGGTGATTGGAGCAGACCTGAATGGACATGTTGGTGAAGGAAACAGAGGGGATGAGGAAGTGATGGGTAGGTTTGGTGTCAAGGAAAGAAACCAGGAAGGACAGATGGTGGTGGATTTTGCCAAGAGAATGGAAATGGCTATAGTCAATACCTATTTCCAAAAGAGGGAGGAACATAGAGTGACCTATAAGAGTGGAGGAAGGAGTACACAGGTCGACTACATTCTGTGTAGAAGAGGAAACCTGAGGGAGATTGGAGACTGTAAGGTTGTGGCAGGGGAGAGTGTGGCCAGACAGCATCGGATGGTTGTGTGTAGAATGACTGTTGTTGCGAAGAAGAGAAAAAGAGTAAAATCAGAGAAGAAGACCAAATGGTGGAAGCTAAAGAAGGAAGAATGTTGTGAGAAATTCAGAGACGAGCTGTTAAAGGCTCTGGGTGGTAAGAAAGAGCTTCCAAGTGACTGGGCTACTACAGCAACAGTAATTAGAGAGACAGGTAGGAAGGTACTTGGTGTGTCATCTGGACAGAGAATGGATGATAAGGAAACCTGGTGGTGGAATAGTGAAGTGCAGGACGCCATTCAAAGAAAGAGATTAGCCAAGAAGAAATATGACAGTGAGAGGACTGAAGAGAGGAGACAGGAATATAAGGAGATGGGACATAGAGCAAAGAGGGAAGTAGCTAAGGCAAAGCAGAGGGCGTACAATGAGTTGTATGGGAGACTGGACACTAAAGAGGGCGAGAAGGACTTGTACCGATTGGCAAGACAGAGGGATCAGGCTGGAAAGGATGTGCAGCAGGTTAGGCTTATTAAAGATGGGAATGGGAATGTTCTAACAAGTGAGGAGAGTGTGATGGGAAGATGGAAGGATTACTTTGAGGAGCTAATGAATGAAGAGAATGAAAGAGAAAGAAGAGTGGAGGTCATAGAAACTGTGGACCAGGAAGTGGGAAAGATTAGTGAGGGTGAAGTCCGGAAAGCTTTGAAAAGAATGAAGAAGGGGAAGGCAGTAGGACCTGATGACATACCAGTGGAGGTTTGGAAATGTCTTGGAGAGGTGGCAGTGAGGTTTTTGACTCAAATATTTAATGGAATATTTGAGGGTGAGAAAATGCCTAAAGAATGGAGAAGAAGTGTGCTGGTTCCCATTTTTAAGAACAAGGGTGATGTACAGAGTTGTAGCAACTACAGGGGAATTAAGTTGATGAGCCACACAATGAAGATCTGGGAGAGAGTTGTGGAAGCAAGGCTTAGACAAGAGGTGACTATCTGTGAGCAGCAGTATGGTTTCATGCCAAGAAAGAGCACCACAGATGCCATCTTTGCTTTGAGGATGTTGATAGAGAAGTACAGAGAGGGTCAGAAAGAACTCCATTGTGTGTTTGTGGATTTAGAAAAAGCATATGACAGGGTGCCAAGAGAGGAGGTGTGGTATTGCATGAGGAAATCTGGAGTGGCAGAAAAGTATGTTAGACTGGTACAGGACATGTATGAAGACAGCAGGACAGTGGTGAGATGTGCTGTAGGAGTGACAGATAGCTTCAATGTGGAGGTGGGATTGCATCAAGGATCGGCTCTGAGCCCCTTCTTGTTTGCTCTGGTGATGGACCGACTAACAGATGAGGTCAGGCAGGAATCCCCATGGACTATGATGTTTGCAGATGACATTGTGATCTGTGGTGAGAACAGGGAACAAGTGGAAGAGAACTTGGAGAGGTGGAGGTATGCACTTGAAAGAAGAGGAATGAAAGTCAGCCGTAGTAAGACAGAGTACATGTGTGTGAATGAGAGGGAGGCCAGTGGAACAGTGAGGCTACAAGGAGCAGAGGTCACAAAGGTGCAGGACTTCAAGTACTTGGGGTCCACTGTCCAGGAAAATGGGGAATGTGGTAAAGAGGTGAAGAAGAGAGTCCAGGCAGGATGGAGTGGATGGAGAAAAGTTTCAGGAGTGATTTGTGACAAAAAGGTGTCAGCAAAGGTCAAAGGAAAAGTTTACAAGACAGTGGTGAGACCAGCTATGTTGTATGGTCTGGAGACAGTGTCATTGACAAAAAGACAGGAGAAAGAACTGGAAGTAGCAGAAATGAAGATGCTGAGGTTCTCCTTAGGAGTGACAAGGATGGATAAGATCAGGAATGAGATCATCAGAGGTACAGCACATGTTGAACAACTGGGAGATAAAGTTAGGGAGGCCAGACTGAGATGGTTTGGACATGTCCAGAGGAGGGACAGTGGGTATATTGGTAGAAGGATGTTAGAAATGCAGCTGCCAGGAAAAAGACACAGAGGAAGGCCAAAGAGGAGATATATGGATGCAGTTAGAGAGGACATGAAGGTAGTTGGAGTGAGGACAGAGGATGCAGAGGACAGAGTGAGGTGGAGGAGGATGACTCGCTGTGGCGACCCCTAAAAGGGAAAAGCAGAAAGAAGAAGATTTTTAAATAAAATACTTTTAATGACGTAACTCCGCAGTGTGTCGCAGTCAAACGCTGACACATTTTTATGACGCAATGCCAAGAACGCACCTTGTAAATGTCAATGTCAATGTCAATTTTATTTATATAGCACATAAAAACAACCGAAGTCGACCAAAGTGCTTTATAGTAAAAAAAATAAATAAATAAATAAAATAAAAAATAAAAACAAAGTAAAATGCATCTAGTGCCACTAAACATAATAAAGCTATCAGTAAATGCAACAACAATAAAATCTGCTCAAAATTTGATCTCACATTCTGCGAGGATCAAATGCCAAGTAAAAGAGATGAGTCTTAAGTGAAGATTTAAAAGTGTCAACAGTCTGAGCGGTCTTTACTTTCTCAGGTAAACTGTTCCACAGTTTTGGAGCAGCAACCGCAAAAGCCCGATCACCTCTGGATTTCATTTTGGATCTGGGGACATCTAAGAGAAACTGGTTGGTAGACCGGAGTGCTCTTACAGGAGTGTAGATGTTAATAAGATCACATAAATATCAATGGCAGAGAATATATAAACTGAGGAATTAAGCAATTTAAGTGAAGATTTGAGCGATTTGTCTTCAGTTTGGGAAGTCGAAGTTACTTTGAGTGATGAACAAGAAACAGCTGGTTATAATGTAGGTCTGCATCTGTATTTATTTTAGTCTTACCGTGCAGGGTGTGAGGGGGAGTCCGACATCAGATGAGCAAAGTTCCGAGGGTGAAGAGCTGGAACCCGATCGTAGTCGTCTACAGAGCTGGCGATATTAGAACACCCAAATGCGACACAACGTACCGGCATTTTTCAAGTTATACAAAAGAAAATAGGCGATCTTGAAGACAATGACACTGTGTGCTAATAGCAGCGGCAGACTGAACTCCTTGTCACTACGTCACGACGTCGCATGCGTAAGTACCCGGATGTCCCGTGACGAAACACGGCGCCAATTTTAAAATCACTTTTGAAACAAATTTTCATTGTTTTATCATTTTGCTTGTTAAAATGAACATACCGGTAGTTGAATGATACAACATATATGTGTTGTGCCACTTTATGCATAGTTCCAAGATCATGTCACACCACATTTAAGAAGCACCTACTGTTAAGGTGTGAGGTGTGATTTGTCAATCTACATAGGTATGTGTGTATCTTATCTCAGCCTTTAAAACCTGAACCCCACACTCTGATCTTTGAATTGAGAAAGCTCCTCCGATGAGAAGCGAAACGTCTTCTTTTACAAATAAAGTCCAGTTGTTTGTGTATTGAACGCCTATTTTTGATTTCACCCTCAGAATCCGTTCGACTTTGGCTCCAATCAGGAAGCGAAGGGTCTTTTTAACTTGTCGTATTTTTAACATAAAACACTGAAGAAATTTAATAATCCTCGCACAGGACCGTCGGGGTCTTCTGTTGCTCACGCTCGAGACGTTTCACGATCGGACTTGTAGTTTTTAATGCAGCGACTGATCGTTTGAGGCTTACTTTTCAGTCTGCTTCTGCCTAGCCTGGATAAAACCAGACCCTTGTCCTTCACTTCGCTTCAGACAAGGGTCTGGACTTTTTCCATTGAAAACCAATTCTTGCTGGAGGCGTGGCCTCTGCTGATGGCTGCTCCCCCGTGGTCTGCTGAACTTGACTTCAGCTCCGCCTCCTGCTGAATTTTCTCTCGCTCCGTTGCATATTGTGTTTATATGTTAATAAAACGTCCTAATAAAATAAAATAAAACCATGGATCGCTGGTCCAACACACCAGAAGACCAGGAAATCTGATGGGACTCGGGCAGCAACTTAAAACCTGACTTTAATTCTCTCGTGACAACCTGAGGCATTTCCTTGTTCAGCGGAGGGAGAGGAGGAGGAGGAGGGAGCGAACACTTGACTTTTGGCCAAAAAAACAAAAGAAAACTCCAGATAAGGGATTAAGAAGGGGAAATTAATAAATTTGTGTCACATATAAAACAGTCCTGCATCGCTTTGCATCGCTTAATGAGAACATGCGGCTGCTCGCTGGCTGCGCGCTGGGACAGGTGGGGGCATTTCCTTATCAGCGGAGGGAGAGGAGGAGGAGGAGGAGGGAGGAGGGAGCGAACACTTGACTTTTGGCCAAAAAAACAAAAGAAAACTCCAGATAAGGGATTAAGAAGGGGAGATTAATACATTTGTGTCATTTATACAACAGTCCTGCATCGCTTTGCATCGCTTTGAATGAGAACATGCGGCTGCTCGCTGGCTGCGCTGGGACAGGTGGGGGCGTAGGTTAGGGGCCAAAAACTCCGCCCCTTCTGTTCTCTGATTGGTCCGGTCAAAAATCTACCGGAGAAATCGTTGTCTATGAGAGAAGTCCCAGACTGTGCAGTGAAGGGAAATGAGAATTGAGCGGAGCTGTGCAGGAAGGCGAGGGCCAGGTTAGCTTCTGCCTGCCTTTCATTAACTTCGGGGAGTGGTTACCATGGTAACCAAATGCCACTAGGAGCAGCTTTCACATTTCTTTTTCTCTTGGCTCACTTTAACGTTTGTCATCTTTATGCGGGGGGTTTTGGCGGCGTTGATGCTCGTCAGAGTTCCTTCAGGGGTTTTCAGCTCTGTGTTAAGATTAAACTGTTCTCGTCTGCAGTGGGACAACTATAAATCTTTTAATTTATTTATAGCTATAACTCCCTCTTTGATTAAAAATGTGTTGGGACTCGTTGGTGGAGGAGTTCTGGCTCGGGGCTCGGCCTGCGTTGATTTGGATCAGCGCCTCCACAGCACGCTGCTGCTTCCTGGTTCACCATGATCCTGTGATGAGTCACTTCCTGCTGCTCCCCATCCTGCAGCGCTGGCTCCATCCTGCACCTCAAAGGCTTCCTGTGGCGCACACACACATGCACACACCTGGCCAAATGTCAGCTGCACAGTTGTTTACCATTCACTGGCTTTTATTTAAGGAAAAATGTCCAAAAAAAAAAACTTGTTTTCATTGAATTGTTTTATTTTAATGATTAAAAATGTAAATTAAACCTGCCCTTTGTTGACAACTCTGAGCTGAGTCAGCATGCATGCTGCAGTTGTAGTTTCTTCTGGATGTTTTTAGCTGCAATCAGCTAGTACCGTATTTTCCGGAATATAGGTTGCGGCTTTTTATCATTTTGCATGCCCTGCGACCTACATTCAGGTGCGACCTATTTATGGCTTTTTATAAAATAAGCTGATTTGTAATAATTTATTAACAAAAATTAAACTGAGACACACTCTTACAATAATGTCAGCTAACAAATATATATTTTTAGGTGTTTATCCTGCTAAAATTATTCATTTATTAAAGAAAAGTTCAGCTCAGACACATATTTGCTATAATTTTTATCAAACAAATAATTGTTTTTAAGTGTTAATCTTCTTAAAAGCCTTGCTGTGCGCTCCTGTGGCAGACATTTGCAGCAGAGCTAAACACGGTCCACATTTTGACGTAGGTGCGACCTATATTATATGGATTTTTCCAATTCTTTGGCAATAATTGGACAAT
>JBBPBX010051325.1:0-10176 GCA_038048925.1 Garcialebias charrua | reverse complement strand
TTGTCTCAGCAGGTTGGCCTCCAGGGAGCTGTGCTTGAGTGGTTCAAATCTTACCTGTCTGGGAGAACTTTTTCTGTCATGATAGGCGATCTGTCCTCCTCTTCATCAACCCCTCTGACCTCTGGCGTACCACAGGGATCTATTCTAGGGCCAGTCCTCTTCTCTCTTTACATGCTGCCATTAGGATCAATCATTGCACGTCATAACCTGTCTTTTCACATGTATGCAGACGATTTACAAATCTATCTGCCAGTCACTCCCAACCCCTCACTCAGTTCAAACACTCTTGTCAACTGCTTAAATGACATTAAGCACTGGCTCTCTCAAAACTTCCTCCACCTAAACACAGATAAAACTGAATGCATTTTGTTTGGTGCACCTGATGACACCAGCAACATCCTTCCCTGTCCCAGTGTTGGTTTTCCCCTCCCCCACTTCAACTCGGTGGTCAGAAATCTTGGAGTGCAGTTTGACTCCAATTTAAAGTTTGATAAACAGATCAGTTCTGTTGTCAAGACCAGCTTTTTCCAACTCCGTCTGCTCTCCAAAGTCAAGTCATTTCTCAGCCGTGGTGATCTGGAGAAGGCCATCCATGCCTTTGTGACCTCCAGACTTGATTATTGTAATGCTTTGTATGTTGGTATTAATCAATCCTCCATCTCCCGTTTACAGCTTGTACAGAACTCTGCCGCGCGCTTTTTGACCAACACACGAAAATATGAACACATCACTCCTGTCCTGTCCTCTCTACACTGGCTCCCAGTTCAGTTCAGGATACAGTTCAAGTTGCTGCTGTTTGTTTTCAAAGCTCTGAATGGACTTGCTCCCCTCTACATCTCAGAACTTCTGAAAGCCCATCAGCCTGGCAGGGACTTACGATCTGCCAGTCAACACCTGCTGGAGGTGCCTCGCTCGAGGTACAAGCAATGGGGAGACCGGTCATTTTCTGTTGCCGGCCCAAAAGCCTGGAACAGCCTCCCCCTTGAGCTGCGTGCCACCTCTGATCTGACTCTGTTCAAAACCAAACTGAAGACCCACTTGTTCAAAAAAGCTTTCAGTGTGTAACTTTTATTATTTTGTATTTTAGTATGTAGCATCTTTATTTCAATTGCATTTTTATTTCACTTGTTCAAAAAAGCTTTCTGTGTGTAACTTTTATTACTTGTGTTATTTTAGTATGTAGCATTTTTTATTTCCATTGCCTTCTTTTATCGCTGTGGTTTCTTATTCTATTTTCATTGATCTATTGTTCCCGTTTATTTTTCTTTTTATCCTGTTAAGCACCTTGGTCAATGCAAGGCATTGTGGAAGGTGCTATACAAATAAAGTTTATTATTATTATTATTATTATTCACCGTAATGTGCTGATATAAACTAGCTAAATATGCTAGTAGAAGTAATCTGCACAGGCGCTTCTTCACGTCGCCCCCATCCCTCCCTCGTCTGCAGCGGAATGATGATCTTTTTCTCTCTCTCTCTAAAATAAACTAAAAACATTTAGCCCTGGCAAACTGTTTTGGTTTCATATTTGATAAGTTACAAACTAAAATAAACAACAAGGGTTAATTTTGTTTAAGTTACTTTAGTTAGTAAGGTATTATTAAGTCTCAAACATATATGAACTTTCTTGTCTCAAACATATATAAAAAAATCCTTCTGTTATTTCAACTGAAACTGTCTGAACAAAATACTGAACAAAATTCAACACAAAAAGTAAATTACAAGTGCAGTAGTCCACCCCCAAAAATAAAAAATGTATGTTTTGTGAATGTTTGATATACCACTGTGTCTGCTTGATTGAACTCAGCCATGCTCCTTGATGTGATGACAATTTCAGGATAGGAATCTGAGGTATAATCCACTTCTGTAAAAATAAACAACTGATCATATAGATACTGTGGATGCATCTTTCAGTAGATTGAAACAAGTTAAAATATTTTATTTAATGTTTACATCCACTCACCTCATTTAAAATGTGTTTTACGGCAAATAAACAATGTAATTCTGGAATATTGCCTTCCTGGTTCCCTTTTATAATCAGCCAGTTTGAATGGTCTTTCTGATCCAGGCACAGTGACTTCCTCTGAGCAGTCTGGATACAACAGGACGTACGGTCCTTCTTGTATGTCCTTCTTAAACCTTCTCATTTTCTGGACACCTTGTTGCAGTATCTCAGGTGCTCCTACCTCTGGGTCTACAAATAACAGGACAATTTTCCCTTAGAGGTTTTAAACTAGTCCCACTTGGCACCATCAATGTTTATCTGTGACAAAGATGAGAGCAATTTAACGTTTAAGAGGTAAAAAAAAAAAAACACGATACATACATAAGGTATGTGTTTCTCTATGGTCTAATTTGTGCCACTACAGTTTCACAGTCAGCGAGTCAGGTGAGCACTGTTACCTGTACAGCTTCTTACCTGCACGTGTTTTCCTCTCGGACCGTAGTTAAAATCCTGACGCTCTTTGGACTTGGAGCTTCGGTACTCTTTGAAAAATTTATATGATGGGCCAGGTTGTTCTGCTGAAATTAAAAAAGATCGGTCTCAAAAATCAAAATGAGGTAACCAATAGCGCTAATAATTTTTATTCACAGGCTAATTAAAAATGCTAACATTACACTGCACTTACGGTACTTTGTTTAGCATTGTCCGGTTGTTTGGATGTCCCCTCTCCTGCATCCATCTGCTCTGTGCCATTTTAAAACTCCAAGGATCGACCGCACGAAAAATAAACCGCGTTAATATATTTATAGTGTCCCACAGAACGGACAAAACACGACTCTACTGTTATTGTCCATCTTGGGTCGAAATGACCGCTTCCGTCATCACTTCCGGGTCATCACTTCCGGGTCAGCCTCGGAGTTAAAACATTCCCTTTCCGTGTGATTCTCGTTTGTTAAAGTGTTTTGGAATTTGTTAATGTGTTTCAGAATTTGTTAAAGTGTTTTGCCTCGTTTGTTAATTTGTTTCAGACTTTGTTAAAGTGTTTTGCCTTGTTTGTTAATTTGTTTCAGAATTTGTTAATTTGTTTCAGACTTTGTTAAAGTGTTTTGCCTTGTTTGTTAATTTGTTTCAGAATTTGTTAATTTGTTTCAGGACTTTGTTAAAGTGTTTTGCCTCGTTTGTTAATTTGTTTCAGAATTTGTTAATTTGTTTCAGGACTTTGTTAAAGTGTTTTGCCTTGTTTGTTAATTTGTTTCAGAATTTGTTAATTTGTTTCAGAACTTTGTTAAAGTGTTTCAGAATTTGTTAAAGTGTTTCAGAATTTGGTAATTTGTTTCAGAACTTTGTTAAAGTGTTTCACCTTATTTGTTACTGTGTTTTGCACCTCAGGGCCACCGTAAAAATTCCATGAGCTGGGAGCGCACATTATGTAAAACTGAACAAATAAAAATACTTGAAATCATTTAAATTGCGGGCCCTGAATCTATCATCTATTAAAGATTAGCTTTTTGCATGCAATTATGGAAGTTAAACAACTTTTCCATTAATTATATTGAGGGAGTGGTGGCGCAGAGGTTAAGAAGGTGCGCTTGTGATCGGAAGGTCGCCGGTTCAAGCCCCGGTACCGACAACATCAAAGATGTGGGTGGGATAAGTGAAGCGGTCACACTTGTCCATACACTTGTCTCCACCCTCATCTGCCCCACTCTGGGCCCTTGAGCAAGGCCCTTAACCCACACCATCTGCTCCCCCGGGAACCCTAGATATCAGCTCTCTGCTCCACACAGAGGGCTGTGGTTGCTCGGTGGTCTGTGGTTGTGTCAGGAAGGGCATCCGGCGTAAAAACAACTGCCAAATCTTCATGCGACTAGATCGCTGTGGTGACCCCTAACGCAGGGAAAAAGCCGAAAGAAGAAAAAAAAAAAAAAAAAAAAAATATATATATATATATATATATATATATATATATATATATATATATATATATATATATATATATATATATATATATATATATATATATATATATATATATATATATATACAGGTAGCCCTCTAGTTACGTCAGGGATAGGGACCTACGTGTGTGACTTAGGTCGATGTTGTCGTACCTCGCGGACCAAAAACACCTGCCTGTCGTAGGTCCGCGTTTCTGACATAGGTCGCGGCTATACCGCTAACGGAGCGCCGCACACATATTTAATGGCATGAGACTGAACAAGCAGACATACTAGGCCATAAACATGCACAGAACTGTACAGTAAATGAATACAGTACAGTACTGTACAATAAATAAAAAATATAATGTCTTACTTTGAGCTGGTCAAAGCCTGCCTTCGTCTTTTAGCATCAGCTCGCACCCGTCCGAGCTCCCCCAGCTTCCTTACGCTCCACACGCACACACGTGGTCAAAACTGTTTAAAAGAATGACTGTTAGCTTCTTAACTTCATACATTTGGAGCCAGAAAAAAAAAAAACTTACTGAAAGCCGTTTCTCCGCGATAATCCTCCATCCAAAACAAGCTCGGCGTTAGCTACGGTTAGGCCCCGCCATTAGCAGCAATGGTTAGCATGTCAGTTCATTCAAAAAGGCTGTCGGCTTTGTATCTCCGCGTTAGCTCGGTGTCCCCCGACTGCCAGGCGGACATTTGCGGCGAGCTCCCGGCCGCAGATGGCCCCTCCGCGGCATGTCGGCTCGGTGTCTTCGCCTGTGTTAGCTGCTCTGTTAGCTGCTGTCGTTAGCATGTCGGGCGGCGTTGTTGGAGCGATCACGGGGCGATCGGCGGCTGCTCCTCCGGGCCTGAGACGTCCACAGAGTTGACCGAGTGTTTCCAGCAAATTTATCCGTATGAGGCAACCCTGAACGGACACACGGTCCTCTAAAGCCAGCTGACAGGAGCGTCTAGAGCTCCATTGACCGCAGTAGACAATTGTAAAATGGCGACCGGAAACGACCGGAAGTTGCGTAAATACGATAAAATTGTAATAAAAACGTAATATTAATAATTATACTTTATTTATAAAGCCATTTAAAACAACCACAGCTGCAACAAAGTGCTATACACATGAAATTAATAACATTTAAACATAAAAAAATAAATAATAATATATATATATATTTTTTTAATCATATTTTTATTAAATATGATAAAATCGTAAGTCTGAGTTGCCGTAGGTCGCGGGTGTCGTACCTCGAGGGTTTCCTGTATATACGTCACGGTTCAGCTCAGCTCTGCTCCACGCCTCTTTTGGAGCCGCGCTCTGTTTTTATTTATTTTTAGAACTTTTTAATAATGTATATATATATATATATACACACACACACATACCAAATTGTCCAGTCCTATCATCTGTAAAGAAAAAAAAACATGGCTTTTCATCCACTGAGACATGTACTTCATTTAATAATGTTTCTATCCAATTTAGTTCAATTCAGTTTATTTATATAGTGCCATGTCACAACAGAAGTCATCTCAGTGCACTGAACAGAAACATTCATGTATATATAAAGTAAGTTAATAACATTAATTATCTGAGGAGCAGACTGCTTCGAGTCTAACTCCATCGCAGACTCTCATCTTGAGCAAGCATGAAGGCGACAATGGAAAGGAAACACTCCCTCATGAGGAAGAAACCTTTAGCAGAACCAGGCTCAGGACAAGCGCCCATCTGCTTCAACCGGCTGGGTTTGCTAGGGCCTGTACGTAAGACCTCCTACACACAATGGCAGAATCACATGTTTAGATGAAAATAATTTTGAATGCAGACTATTCATTTGTAACAATTAATTTTAAGAAATGAGGTCAATTTGACCTCCACTAGTCTAAGCCTATGGCAGCATAACAAGCTAACCCTAACTATAGGATTTATCAAAATGGAAAGTCTTTAGTCTTAAAACTGGACACTGTGTCAGCCTTACGGACAGAAACTCAAAGTTGGTTCCACAAGAGAGGAGCCTGATAACTGAAAGATCTTCCTCCTATTCTGCTTTAGGAAACTCTAGTAACCGCAAGTAAGCCTGCAGTCTGAGAGCAAAGTGCTCTGTTAGGAAAATATGGAACAATAAGATCTGTAATATAAGATGGAGCTAGGTTGTTGAGGGCTTTGTAGGTTAGAAGTAAGATTTTGAATTAAATTCTGAATGACGGGGAGCCAATGGAGAGAAGCTAAAACTGGAGAGATTTGATCTCTCCTATTACAGCAGCGTTTTTGATTAACTGAAGACTTTTTAACGGAGTATTTGGACACCCAGATAATAAACCATTGCAATAGTCCAGCCTAGATGTGATAAATGCTCAAACCAGTTTTTCTGCATCACTTTTAGATAAGATGTTTCTAATTTTAGCGATATTATGCATGTGTAAGAAGGCGGTTCTAGTAATGTTTCTTTTATTTCTGTAACAATTTTTTAAACGCGCTTTTTATCTGAGATATAAAGTTGTGTTTTTAATGTGTCACGTTTTAATAGATGGGACACATTAACTATTTCTGTGTAAAGTCTGAAGTTGGTTGTATTTATAACATGAAATTGGTAACATGTAAACTCTTTATCACCAAATTAAATCAATTTTCAAATCTGTGCTTGAGGTGGAAGAACACTTTGTGTGCGTTGGGGTCTAAGCCACTTTTGTCAATCCTCTTTTACTACACGCACACAGTAAACACAGAAGACTGACCAGAGGTGGAGATTTTTTATTTTCTCTTCAGGATGACCAACAGCGCAGCTCCTTTGTAAAGTGTGGTTCTAGTTGGGAAAACCACTTCTTCTACTGAATTACAGTAATTAGCAATAAGGCCTAAACCGCCAGGTGTTGCTTGTTACTCTCTAAAGAAAACGACTTCAAAATGCATTTGCAAGTAAATACAAATCGGAGGGATGATTTGCTAAAGCACGAGATAGTTTTTCTTTAACAGACATGTTTGAATGCTGTCTGTCGGACAGGCTTGAACACAGTTTATAAATGGCTGATCACAACAAAGATACCTTTACTTTGTAAGGTTAGCCTGTTTTTGTTCACAAATTCCTATCTGTAGAGCTAAGGAGTCCAACCGTTTACTATTCACTTGGTAACTGATGTTCATTTCAAGACATTAGCTTCAGTCTGCTTCAGTTTCTGCCCTGAAGCCATCCTCACTAGTGTTTCCCTAGGATTTAAGGCTGTCAGTGGAAATATTTTATTTATTTGTTTATATTTTCTTTTGGAGGGGAACGGGAATTTTCCCTGTAACATTTTATTTATTTTATTTTATTCCAGCGTGGAAAGTAACTTTGTCCCAGGCGGGAAGCGAACCCGCTTCTCCGGGTCAAAACGACAGTGCACTAACGCTTTGAGCTACACAGCGGACTGGATTTTCAGGTGTCCACCTTACCCATATAGGAATCACTCCTCTTAACATTTTAGAAGCACGTAGAAGTTAGAGATTATTAGTTATATTTTAAAACCCTGGCTGCGCGCAACAGTTAGACAATATTAGTTATATTTTAATGACATTCAAGCCGCGCTGAAAGGCGGAAATGGGTCCGCGCTTCGTTGTTATTTACGTTGTAACATAAGCTGATTTGTGATCAGTTATTAACAAAAATTTAACTCAGAAAAACTAATTCAGCTAACAATTGTTTTAGGGGTTTCTGTAGTTAAATTTGAATGAAATTCAACCCTCGCGCTGAGGTTGTTTGAATGAGTCCCGCCCCTGCTGCAAACAACAAATCAAATGAGAGCAGTACATGACGTGAAACTGGGACCGTGGGGCTCGGCCCGATAGAACCACGGTGGACATGGTTCAAGAACAACGGTGGATCCCGGGCGGAAAAGGTAAATGCGAACACGCCGAACCCGGGTTAGAAGCTGGGAGAGCCGGGGAGGGCTGGCCAATGCGAAAACGGCTTGTGTGGCTGCCCCCCGCCTGTGGAACTCCCTCCCTGATGACCTGAGAGCTCCACAGTCACTGGTTGACTTTAAAAGCAGCATAAAGACCTTTCTTTTTAAGCAAGCCTATTCTGCCTCCACATGATTTTATCTTTGATCTTAGCTGATATCATTATTGATTTTACTTGATTTTATCACTTGTTTTATTTTATTTATTTTTTAAGCAAGCCTAATCTGCATCCACATGATTTTATCTTTGATCTTAGTCGATATTATTATTGATTTTATTTGATTTTATCACTTGTTTTATTTTGATCTTTGCTTTGTTACACTTTGTAGCACTTTGAGATTTTTATTAATGAAAAGTGCATTATAAATGGAATTCATTATTACCATATTATTATTACCACCTGTCTGATACCTGCCAGTAACAAATTTATTTGTTGAAGTGTGATAAATTGCCATTTGCCTAGGCTAAAAATAAAGGGAAATATAATTGAAGAGACTCATATAAACATCAAATTTCTTACGTGATCACGAAAAATGTCGGAACCTTGGTGGAGGTTTTTTTTAACCACTTTATTACACACTCTCACACAATGCACAATTGTTAAATTAGCTTTTTGTTACACATGGGATCAGTTTAGTTGTTTTGAATGATGCTTCTTCTTTAGGTCTTAAATAATGGTTTTAAATTGTAAACTTAAAATACCTTGTAGTCATGTGTTTAGTCTGCTTGTGGAAATAATGCAGTCACTGTCCTGATGCATGTTCAATAATCCAGGTAGATAAATCTATTAATGTTGAGTCAGGTCCTCTGGATGGATTCTTCTTTGTTGAAATGTTTTGTATTTTATCCAAAAGACTTCTTCAGACTGAGGATCTGCAACAAACTCAGTCTCATAAGCAGCACCTTCTCTTAGTGGATCAACCAGTTTGATGTTGGCAGCCAAAACTAGCTGTTCACATGCAAAGTAAGAGGGGGACAGTTGAACACTGATGATGTTGCTTTAGTACAGTAGATGTTAAGGGGTTAAGGTTCAAGGTGACTTTATTGTCATTTGCAACACAGGTAGTACATGAGGTGGAACGGAATTATGTACTCAAGGTCCTAGTTACATCCCAAAATAGCAAGAATATATATACTATAAAAAAGAAACTGTATACAAGGATCTAAGACATACACTAAACAATAATATTATAATATAATAAGGTGTATGAAACAGCAGCTTGAACATGGGTCTGTTGTGAGCAGATGGGTATGAATAAAGCAGCTTATGGGTAAGAAATCAGCAGCATGGATAATCAGCAGCATGGATAATCAGCAGCATGGATAATCAGCAGCATGGATAATCAGCAGCATGGATAAAGTGACAGATCTCCAATTAAAGTGTCATCACAGTGATTTTTCTGATTAGGGATTTACGAGTCTTAACAGCTTCAAGGTAGAAGCTGTTCCTCAGTCTTGTGGTTCTACACTTAATGCTCCTCAACCTCCTTCCTGAGGGGAGCGGGTCTAAAAGTGTGTGTGCTGCTGGGTGAGTGGGTTCTCAGCAAGCAGGTACCTGGTTCAAATCCCGGTCCAGGAGCCTTTCTGGGTGGAGTTTGCATGATCTCTTTGTGCATTTGTGGGTTTTCTCCGGGTACTCCGGTTTCCTCCCACAGACCAAAAACATGCATTCTTTATTGTCATGCATGTTAGGCTAAATTGTCTCTAGGTGTGAGTGAGAGTGTGAATGATTCTTTGTCTCGTTTGTCTGTATGTGGCCCTGTGATGGACTGGAGACCCATCCAGGCCGCCCCCCAGCCCTCGCACAGTGATTGGTGGACGTGGGCACTGTTGACCCCCGTGACCCAAAATGGAAGAAGCGGGTAAAAGATAATGGATGGATGGATGAAATCAAGGTTGCATACATTTTCACATATTTGTTCATATACGCCATGTTTAGGGACTCAAGGTTATTTCTTACTTGTAAATATGTTGAACACAAAGACATTAAAGCACCTACACAGGAACCTGAAAGTTATGCACCATAACTCATGTTCCCTGAAGGAAGGGAACGAGGTGCAACATAAATGCTATGGGAAATTGCGCCCCACGCGATTACCTGAAGGAATACAATCACGCCTTTACGGCAGGGGCGTCAGCGTCACGCCAGAGTCCCCTCCCTCTGGGTATTTAAGACGCGGACGCCCATCCTACTTTCTCTAGAATGCACTTCACCGAGCTTTCAGCATTGAAAGGGCCAGGTATGTTGCACCTCGTTCCCTTCCTTCAGGGAACATGAGTTATGGTGCATAACTTTCAGTTCCCTTATCAGTCAGTCACTCGGTGCAACATAAATGCTATGGGAACGTAATCCA
>JBBPBX010051324.1:0-13915 GCA_038048925.1 Garcialebias charrua | reverse complement strand
AGGTAGTCCCCGACTTACGAGCGAGTTCCGTTACAACGAGGCGCTCGTAACACGGAAATCTCGTAAATTGGAACGGCCGCCACGTGTCTCGTAAGTCCGGAATTTCGCTCGTAAGTTGGAACGGTTTTGCTAGCGCGACTACAAACACTTGTTTTTCATCGAAAAACTGCTTATGAGTGCATAAAAATGATCGGAAACGTGTGTCCACATGTTTAGCTAACGAACTGTGGTGAAAAAACACAGAAAAACTCGGTATTTTTTGCGTTTTTTCCAAAAATTCGCCAGCTCGTAAGTCCGGAACCTCGTAAGTAAGAGCGCTCGTAAGTTGGGGACTACCTGTATATTCCTTTTTGTTCTCAGCTTTCTGCACAACGAACTGACCCTCATTGAAAATAAGATTCACCTGACTTTGAATTTCACTGATGAAAGTTATTGTAAATTTTGTCCTCAGAAGCTTTGGAACATCCAGATGTTTGTGCTCAAAATAAATTATAAAAGTAATCATTTTTCTGGTTTGCAGGAAGGAGATGAAGACCAGTTTGGAAAAGTACGAGATGAACACTCAGATGAATACGGTGAAGGAGATATATTATTATTAATAATAATAATTAATATTTTGAAATTGTTTGTGTTTTTCACACGCACAGTTCAGTATTGTACCATGCTGGCGAGTGCTCAGAGTGAAGCAGAAAAGGAACGTATCATAGGGAAAATGGAGTCGGATCAGGAGCTGTCAAAAATCCTCTACCAGCTTCAGGAGACCGAGAAGGAGGACATAATTTGGGTAAGACTTCCTGTTTGTGAAGTTATGCCATAAAACCATTTGTCTGTGTGGACCGTCACAGCTCGGTTTTGTTTTCTAGGAAGAGCGATCTCGCAGGGAGAGGATAAATGGAGCTTATTTATATAGCGCTTTCCAGCCCCCTGTGAGGAGCCCCAAAGTGCTTTACAATACCAGCCATCCACCCATTCATTCAGACATTCATACACCGGTAGTGGTAGCCTTCCTTGCAAGGCGCCATCCAGACCTACCGGGAGCAACTCGGGGTTAAGTGTCTTGCTCAGGGACACAACGACACATGGTGGGCGGATGCGGGATTCGAACCTCCAACCTTCCGATCAGGGGTCGACTGCCATTACCACTACACCACGGCCGCCCCAGGGTGAGGAAGTCTCGTGTTGATGACTTGGAAGCAATGGACATTGGCCATGGAGAGGTAAATACTGTCACATTTACATACATACCGGTACATACATACTTGCATACATACATGTACATGTACACGTACATATATACATGCATACATACATACGTACATACATGTACATAGCGGTACATGTACATACATGTACATACCGGTACATGTGCATACATGTACATACCGGTACATGTGCATACATGTACATACCGGTACATGTGCATACATGTACATACCGGTACATGTGCATACATGTACATACCGGTACATGTGCATACATGTACATACCGGTACATGTGCATACATGTACATACCGGTACATGTGCATACATGTACATACCGGTACATGTGCATACATGTACATACCGGTACATGTGCATACATGTACATACCGGTACATGTGCATGCATGTACATACCGGTACATGTGCATGCATGTACATACCGGTACATGCATGTACATACCGGTACATGCATGTACATACCGGTACGTGTACGTGCGTGTACATACCGGTACGTGCGTGTACATACCGGTACGTGTACGTGCGTGTACATGCGTGTACGTGTACGTGCGTGTACGTGTACGTACGTGTACGTGCATGTACGTACGTGTACGTGCATGTACGTGTACGTACGTGTACGTGCATGTACGTGTACGTACGTGTACGTGCATGTACGTGTACGTACGTGTACGTGCACGTACGTGTACGTACGTGTACGTGTACGTACGTGTACGTGCGTGTACGTGTACGTACGTGTACGTGCGTGTACGTGTACGTACGTGTACGTGCGTGTACGTGTACGTACGTGTACGTGCGTGTACGTGTACGTACGTGTACGTGCATGTACGTGTACGTACGTGTACGTGCATGTACGTGTACGTACGTGTACGTGCATGTACGTGTACGTACGTGTACGTACGTGTACGTGCATGTACGTGTACATACGTGTACGTGCATGTACGTGTACATACGTGTACATGCATGTACGTGTACATGCATGTACGTGTACATACGTGTACATGCATGTACGTGTACATATGTGTACATGCATGTACGTGTACATACGTGTACATGCATGTACGTGTACATACGTGTACATACCGGTACGTGTACATACATGTACGTGTATGTACATGTACATACATGTACATACATGTACGTGTACGTACATGTACATACGTGTACATACATGTACGTGTATGTACATGTACATACGTGTACATACATGTACGTGTACATACATGTACGTGTACATACATGTACATACGTGTACATACATGTACATACGTGTACATACGTGTACATACGTGTACATACGTGTACATACATGTACATACATGTACATACGTGTACATACGTGTACATACATGTACATACGTGTACATACATGTACATAGGTGTACATACATGTACATACGTGTACATACATGTACATACGTGTACATACATGTACATGCGTGTACATACATGTACATACGTGTACATACATGTACATACGTGTAAATACGTGTACATACGTGTACATACGTGTACATACGTGTACATACATGTACATACGTGTACATACGTGTACATACGTGTACATACGTGTACATGCGTGTACGTGTACGTACGTGTACATGCGTGTACGTGTACGTACGTGTACATGCGTGTACGTGTACGTACGTGTACGTGTATGTACATGTACATACATGTACATACATGTACGTGTACGTACATGTACATACGTGTACATACATGTACGTGTATGCACATGTACATACGTGTACATACATGTACGTGTACGTACATGTACGTGTACATACATGTACGTGTACATACATGTACATACGTGTACATACATGTACATACGTGTACATACATGTACATACGTGTACATACATGTACATACGTGTACATACGTGTACATACATGTACATACATGTACATACGTGTACATACGTGTACATACATGTACATACGTGTACATACATGTACATACGTGTACATACATGTACATACGTGTACATACATGTACATATGTGTACATACATGTACATACGTGTACATACATGTACATACGTGTACATACGTGTACATACGTGTACTTACGTGTACATACGTGTACATACGTGTACATACGTGTACATACGTGTACATACGTGTACATACGTGTACATACGTGTACATACGTGTACATACGTGTACGTACGTGTACATGCGTGTACGTACGTGTACATGCGTGTACGTGTACGTACGTGTACGTGTACGTACGTGTACATGCGTGTACGTGTACGTACGTGTACGTACGTGTACGTGCGTGTACGTGTACGTGCGTGTACGTGCGTGTACGTGTACGTGCGTGTACGTGTACGTGCGTGTACGTGTACGTACGGGTACGTGTACGTACGGGTACGTGTACGTACGTGTACGTGCGTGTACGTACGTGTACGTACGTGTACGTACGTGTACATACGGGTACGTGTACGTACGTGTACATACGGGTACGTGTACGTACGTGTACATACGGGTACGTGTACGTACGTGTACATACGGGTACGTGTACGTACGTGTACATACGGGTACGTGTACGTACGTGTACATACGGGTACGTGTACGTACGTGTACATACGGGTACGTGTACGTACGTGTACATACGGGTACGTGTACGTACGTGTACATACGTGGTACGTGTACGTACGTGTACATACGGGTACGTGTACGTACGTGTACATACGTGTACGTGTACGTACGTGTACATACGTGTACGTGTACGTACGTGTACATACGTGTACGTGTACGTACGTGTACATACGTGTACGTGTACGTACGTGTACGTACGTGTACGTGTACGTACGTGTACGTACGTGTACGTGTACGTACGTGTACGTACGTGTACGTGTACGTACGTGTACGTACGTGTACATGTACGTACGTGTACGTACGTGTACGTGTACGTACGTGTACGTACGTGTACGTACGTGTACGTACGTGTACGTGTACGTACGTGTACGTGTACATACGTGTACATGCATGTACGTGTACATACGTGTACATACCGGTACGTGTACATGCATGTACGTGTACATATGTGTACATACCGGTACGTGTACATACGTGTACATACATGTACGTGTATGTACATGTACATACATGTACATACATGTACGTGTACGTACATGTACATACATGTACATACATGTACGTGTACGTACATGTACATACATGTACGTACATGTACATACATGTACGTACATGTACATACATGTACGTACATGTACATACATGTACATACATGTACATACATGTACATGTACATACATGTACATACATGTACGTGTACATACATGTACGTGTATGTACATGTACATACATGTACTTGTACATACATGTATGTGTACGTGTACATACATGTACGTGTACATACATGTACGTGTACATACATGTACATACTACATGCATGTACATACAGATACATACTACATGCATGTACATACAGGTACATACTACATGCATGCATGTACATACCAGTACATACATGCATGTACATACATACCAGTACATACATACATGTACATACCAGTACATACATACATACAACGTAATTACTACACACATACATACATACATACTACATACATACCTACAACATACTCCATAAATACTACACACATAATACATACATACTACATACATATAAATACATATATACATACAAATACATATACATACAAATACATATACATACAAATACATATACATACAAATACATATACATAATACATATATATATATATATATATATATATATATATATATATATATATACATATATATACACAAAAATGCATATACATACATGTATATATATACATACATTTACATACGTATGTATGTATGTAGTATGTATGTAGATGGCCTCGTTCATAGGAACGATGGTTTTAGAGAGGAGTAAAGGAGGCCATCTTTGTGAAAAGAAACCGTCCATCATTAAAAAGGGGTTGAGGCCTCCTGGTTCAACTGTCCCCCTCCTACAATGCTGTTATTGCTAGTATCACTCAGCCCTCTGTGAATAGCAAACAACCATCAGGGTACTAACGATCCATCGTTAGGCTGATGGTCCTCCTTGATCATGGGAGCAGCTGGTTTTGTTTGTCATCAGAAAACTGGTTGATCCACTGAGAGGGTGCTATTTATAAGACTAAGCTGAATACAGCAGCTCAGACTGAGGAAGTCTTTCAGACGAAAGACGAAACATTTCTACTTTTTTGTTTTGTTTTGTTTTTTGAATGTCCAGAGGACCAGACTTAGCTTTTTTAAATATGTATTTTACTTTACTGAAACTTCAAAATAATTATAATGGTCGTCTTTTCTTTTAACAGGTGTTTTTTTTTCGGATAAATCCAGAAAAGGGAACCAAAGTGGAGAACAAACACTCAAAGCGTCGTCTCAACCTGAACCCCCGAGTCCTCACCCTGATACAGGAACTCACCGATCACGAGTGGTGTGACACCTAAATAAGGACTCTCTCTGTGGACTCTAACTTGTTCAATGAAGAGGTACTGCAAGTTTTTGCTTTTTGGACTATTAGCAGGAAAAAAATATTTGAAGTTTCTGCTCTGTGGACTGTTCATTGAAGAAGCACTGCAAATGTAGCCGGGGCGGGTGTGGTTTAAAATTAAAGTGGAGTTTAAATTATACCATTTTAAATAATAAAATTGGTTAAAATTACTTTCACCCAAAACAGTTACCCTTGAGGCACACGGTGTTGCAGCTGAGGCAGGAGACACTTCACACGAACACCAATGGATTGCACAATTATTTATTTAATTAAAAAATCCTAAATTTAAAATACACAGTTAAAAGGGCAGTTATAGCTCCAGGCAACAATAAAAATCCTAAATTTAAAATACACAGTTAAAATGGCAGTTATAACTCCAGACAACAATAAAAGTGCAATTAAATACAATATTCTAAAAACAAAAGGAAAACCTCATAGGCAAATCGTCCACCGCCTGGGAGATGTTCTGTTAATCAGGCCGCAGCTGTCTAAAGAGTCCTGGAAGAACTACAGCGTCACATGAAACGCCCCTCACGCCAGCACCAGGACGATTAGTCCGGGCTGAATCTCAGTTGGCCTCGATCAGCCACGCAGGACGTACAGCCAGCCCTACGCCGGCCGGAACAGCGGGCATCAAACCAGCGCCAGGACGACAAGACGACAGCCCACGGACCCCCAGGTGAAACGCCAGTCAGGACGACCCGCACCGCAGGTAAACAAACGGTCAAGGACAAACAGCAGCAGCTAACAAAATAAATTAGAATTAAAATCTAAAAGCGTTTAAAAACAAGAGAAGAAGACTAAAGCTTTACTCACCACCGCTGTGAGACGATAGGTCAGCAATATACGTCCTTAAAAAATAAATATTAAAATTAAAATCTAAAAGCATTTAAAAAACGAAGGAAGGAAACTAGGGCTTTTACTCACCACCGCTGTGAGACGATAGATCAGTGATAGAGCGTGCATGTATTTACACCTGGCGTGCCACGCCACAAACGCTACCGTCTGAACCGGAAGAAGAATCATGAGGTCAGCCAATGAGGGAGGGCCCTTTATACAGGCAGCCAGCACCAGACCCAATCACATCTCAGCACCTATGGTGCGTTCAAGGCCTATGGGGCACATTGTCACATCCACCCCCCCAAACTGCATCGACGCCCCGACGATGATCTAATTTAACACCAGGGTCGAAATACAGCGGTCATGGTCTTAGATGAAGGCGTTTGTCTTACTGCTGGCCTTGGGAGATGATGAGGGTTATGATGCTGGCCAGCAGTTGATCGTGTTGATTTACGCACAGACACCTCACTGGAACCAGACTCTGCTGCTGGTACAACTGGTAGTGAGGTAGGTTGATTCAAGGTCACGTCAGAAGGAGCCACGGCAAGTCCTGAAACCCCAGGAACAGCATCAAAAACAACAGCAGCAGGCGGGGCAGGTGGTACCTGCTCCCGAGGACTTGGCCTCAAGAACAAATCATCCTCTAAAAACTCGTCATCTGGACCAGAGCAATGCCCAAAAGATGCTCCGTCATCTGAACCAGAGCCATGCTCAGCAGATGCACCCTCAACAGAAACTGGATTAGGTACATCAGCACCAATCCAGGCCTTTAGCAATGAGCGATGCACCCTTCTTAACCTGGCCGGTTCATGAACTGGTGCCACTGAATACACTACACCACCCTCTCTTGGGACTTGCTTAACTATATGAGTCACTGAACTCCACAAATCTTGAGTTTTCTTACGACCCCTCGTCCCCAAGTTTCGGATCAACACAAGCTGGCCCTCCTGAAGAGGAGTTTCTGTGATGTTCATATCATGATGAGCTTTTCTGCGTTCTGCAGAAGCCCTCAATTTTTGTCTAGCACCCTCAAATGCTATTTGCAAACGAGTCTGATGTTCTTCAACCCACTCATGAATGGTTCCTGCAACAGGTTTTTGAACTCTTCCCAACAGAAAATCTACTGGAAGGAGTGGTTCTTGGCCGAATATTAAGAAAAACGGTGACTCGCCCGTTGATTGGTGAGGAGTGGTGTTATAAGCATAAAGCAACTGGGGCAAGCAAGCACTCCAGTCTCGTTTCCGGGACGGGGGCAAGGTTCTCAACAAATTGTGAAGCGTCCTATTGAAACGTTCACATTGCCCATTACCAGCTGGATGGTAAGGCGTGGTACGAGATTTAGTGATACCATACAGGCTACAAAGCTGTTGGATCAGAGTGCTTTCAAAATTGCGGCCCTGGTCTGAATGGATGCGTGCTGGTACTCCAAATTTTGAAAACCACTCCGTAACCAAGACCTGTGCCACCGTAGAGGCGCGCTGATCTCTAGTTGGGATAGCCAACGTGTATTTGGAAAAAACATCAGTCATCACCAATACACTCTCTAACCCCGAGGAAGTTGGTTCCAACAACGTAAAGTCAATTGCCAAAATGTCATTTGGTTTTGATGCAAGCAAATGACCCATAAAGCCCCGAGCAGGTGGCTGGCTATCCTTGGCAATCTGGCACCGCTCACAGGCCTTGCACCAACCTGCCACCTCTTGTGACATACCCGGCCAATAACAGCGAGATCTCAGCAACGCCAAGGTCCGTTCCACCCCCTGGTGCCCATGCTCCTGATGAACCTGGGTCAAAATGTCCTTAGTCAGGACTTTTGGCAAGAGAAGTTGATACACTTCCCCACCGCCATCTGGGCGAAATATTTGCCGATACATTAAACCATCCAATTCGGCCAAGCGGTCCCATTGGTTGACCAATGCAAGGGCAGATTTTGAAAGCCCTTGCCGCTCCTCACGATTTGGCCGCTCCTTCCTTTGCCAGAAGACAAGGACCTCTTGAAGGACCGGGTCAGCCTGCTGGAGAGCACAGAGATCATCAGGGGAAAGAGAGGGAAAGACAGTTACAGAGGACTGGATGGCTGATGTTTGCTCACTCTGCACAGCTAGCTGCAGTGGCTGAGGCACGGGAGTACCTGAGCCCAACAAAGTCACTTCCAGTGTAGCTGGCCAAGGCCGGCGAGAAAGAGCGTCAGCATTTTGATTAGATTTAGCAGGTCGATACTTCAACTCAAAGTTAAAGGAAGCAAGCTGGGCTGCCCAACGCTGCTCCACTGCTCCAAGCTTAGCCGTATCCAAATGGCTCAGAGGATTATTGTCGGTATAAACAATACACCGATGACCCAAAAGATAATCTCTAAATTTTTCTGTCATGGCCCATTTCAGGCCCAACAGCTCCAATTTCATTGAGCTGTAATTTGACATGTTTCGCTCGCTAGGTCTTAACCCGCGGCTAGCGAAAGCAATGGGTCTTATCCTCCCCTCCTGTTCCTGAGACAAGACTGCTCCCAAACCACAATGGCTTGCATCCACCTCCAAAACAAAAGGGAGGGAGAAATCGGCATAAGCAAGGACCGGGGCAGACGTGAGCTTGGTCTTGATAGCCTCAAAACTCTGTTGGCACTCCTCAGTCCAAGCTCCAGCAATACTCTGGGCACCTTTCTTTTTAGACATTTTACCAGCTAGCTCTGCAGCTCTACGATGCAAGGGGGCAGCCATCTTAGCAAAACCTTCCACAAACCTTCGGTAATAGCTAGCGAATCCTAAAAAGGAACGCAACTCAGTGGCTGTGGTGGGTACAGGCCAATTTGCTACCACCTCAATTTTAGCGGGGTCAGTGGCTACTCCTTGGTCAGAAATTACATGGCCCAGGTAGTGCACCTCCCGCTGGAAAAAATGGCACTTACTGAGCTTAGCTTTAAGGCCCTCCTTTTGAAGCCGTCCCAACACCACATCCAACCTCTCCAGATGCTGCTGTACAGAGGATGAAAACACAACAATGTCATCTAAATACAGCAAAAGAGATTGGCATTGCTGGTCACCAAAAATGCGTTGCATCAAACGCTGAAATGTACCCGGGGCATTGCATAGGCCAAAAGGCATACGATTCCACTCGAAGAGCCCAAACGGTGTACAAAAGGCAGTTTTATGGCGATCTCCTACTGTGACAGGGACCTGATTATAACCACTGGCCAAATCCATCGTGGAAAACCATTGGGCCCCTGTCAAAGCATCAAGAGACTCTTCAATACGCGGGAGTGGAAAAGCGTCCTTCCTTGTCTTGATGTTAAGTTGACGATAATCAACACAGAGCCTAAGGCTGCCATCCTTTTTACGAACAAGCACAATTGGTGACGCATAAGGGCTGGAGCTTTCACTGATGACATTTGCTGCCAAAAGCTGGTTTATGTGCTCCTTCACAAGTTCATATTCTGATGGAGGGATTCGACGGTAACGCTGCCGAACGGGAATGTCATCAAGAAGGGGAATGTCATGACTGATCAGGTTGGTGCAACCCAAATCCTGATCATTAGTAGCAAACACGGAAGTGTATTTACCCAACAATGCTCGTACTTGACCCTGTTCCTCTGCAGACAAAGATGTTAAATCAATTTCCTCTACCCTTTCCACGATAGGAGCAGCAACTGTTTGGGAAGATACATTTGCAAGAAATGGAACTTCAGTCACACCTGCTGGAAGACTCACCACCCCAACACTATTTAAAGTTCCCACAGTGGTACGAGGGTAAAGCAACACATCTGTGTTGCCCACATTTGTCACTGGGATATAAGCAGTCCCCCGAACAACTTGAACTAGAGCAGGAGATGCTAACAACCCCACTGGTAAACCAGACTCAGAGGGTTCAAACAAGACAGGGGTGCCTGAGTATTTCTCACAGCATGTGGTAGGCACAATTTTCATTGCACCTCCTGGAATGCGGCAGGCCTTCCTGCCTCGCACCCTCACCTTACCAGGCTGCTCAGGAGTGTGCTGCATTTCAGCTGCATGACATTTCTGTAGAGCATGAACCAGAGGTTTGGGAGATGACACCACAGGGGTAGCATGGAATAAAGCATCACCATGCTGTCCAAACAGCTCTTGATAACACTTATTTATGACGTTCATCCCCAATACACCAGGAACTGAAACTAACCCACCATCAGGAGGATTTTTCACCACCAACACCCCACAATGGGGCACCAACTTGCCACACAGTTCAATAGACACCTCCAAATAGCCGATATAAGGGATAGGGAGACCATTGGCTGCTTTTAGCTGTAGCCAGTGGCAGGCTTTCAACCGCTCTTCTCCCCAGGGCTTGAAGAGTTCAGAAAAGAAACCCTCTGTAATTGTGGACACCATTGAACCTGTATCAACCAGGCAAGGCACCTTCACTCCAGCCATATTCACAACAATATGTGGACAAGAAGCAATTAGTTGAGGTGCATCCGCTGCGCAAAACGCATTAGTCGAGCCCATGGATACCCCACCCGAGCTGTGGCTCTGCAACTCAGTGGGTACTAGTTTTCCGGAAGCTGGCTCCCCTGACGTGACCCTGACAAAGATGGCTGACGGAAAGCAACACGTGGCCCCCCACACTCCCTAGCAATATGTCCGGGCTGTTGGCACCGTCGACATATAATGGGACCTCGACGCGGGGAGCGGCTGCGCTCTTGTGCAGTTTGGAGAAGGGCAATGCTTTGAGTAAGCAGTTTGAGCTGCTCCTGTTGTTGTTTCAAAAGTTCTTTTAGTTCATTAACCTCTGTTTGGGTGGGGCTAGCAATAGCTGGTGACCCACCCTGCACAGCAAACTGAAAACTGGGCGCCGAAGGCAGAGAAGTGCTCCGGCTCCGCATACTAGCTGGCAAACCCTCTAACTCCCACCTCATTGCCTCACCTCTAACATCAAGCAGTGTTGCTGCCGGTTTCAGACGAACATACTGTTTTAGCACACGACGGAGCGCACCATCAAGGACATATTCTACAAACTGGTCACGCAAGATAGCTTCAACATTAGGCATGTCCCTAGGGGCCTGTGCTGTTACTTTCTCCATGAGGCTCATCAAAGCCAGGGAGAACTCTTGTAGTGTTTCCCCCTCGAATTGTTTTCTGGAGAAAAAGGCCTCCTGTAATGCAACATGTGACTCATTACATCCATAAAGCTCCTTGAGGATAGAAATGATCTTAGCTGGATCCTCTCGTTCCTGACTAGAACGATATCTGATCTCCTCCCTAGCCTCTCCTTCTAAATGGTCGTATATAAAAAAAGCCTGATCTACTGCTGACAAATTTCGTGCCCGCATACACGCCTGCACCTCCTCAACCCACTCGCTCACGCTAATCCCCATCCGTCCCCTAAACATAGGGCACTTACGGTCGCGTGGAACAAACACTAACCTTTCAGTTATTTGGGCCATGGGGAGTGCAGAAGCTGAAGACGGCCCAGCACTGGGGTTAGAGGTGGAGGGTGAATGCTCTGCACGCAGCTTCTCATTATCAGCACTTAATTGAGCCACCAGAGTCTTCAATTCCAGTAGCTCTTTCTCCATCACTACAGATGACAGACTCAAAAACAAATGAACTGCTGCTGTTTGTCCTTCTCACACTTTACATACAAAGAATAACAAATTACTGCTTGATCAAAAAAAAAAAATTTTGTGAAAGAGTCCCAGCCTCAAAACTGCAAGAAGTACCAAACAACGCCAAATGTAGCCGGGGCGGGTGTGGTTTAAAATTAAAGTGGAGTTTAAATTATACCATTTTAAATAATAAAATTGGTTAAAATTACTTTCACCCAAAACAGTTACCCTTGAGGCACACGGTGTTGCAGCTGAGGCAGGAGACACTTCACACGAACACCAATGGATTGCACAATTATTTATTTAATTAAAAAATCCTAAATTTAAAATACACAGTTAAAAGGGCAGTTATAGCTCCAGGCAACAATAAAAATCCTAAATTTAAAATACACAGTTAAAATGGCAGTTATAACTCCAGACAACAATAAAAGTGCAATTAAATACAATATTCTAAAAACAAAAGGAAAACCTCATAGGCAAATCGTCCACCGCCTGGGAGATGTTCTGTTAATCAGGCCGCAGCTGTCTAAAGAGTCCTGGAAGAACTACAGCGTCACATGAAACGCCCCTCACGCCAGCACCAGGACGATTAGTCCGGGCTGAATCTCAGTTGGCCTCGATCAGCCACGCAGGACGTACAGCCAGCCCTACGCCGGCCGGAACAGCGGGCATCAAACCAGCGCCAGGACGACAAGACGACAGCCCACGGACCCCCAGGTGAAACGCCAGTCAGGACGACCCGCACCGCAGGTAAACAAACGGTCAAGGACAAACAGCAGCAGCTAACAAAATAAATTAGAATTAAAATCTAAAAGCGTTTAAAAACAAGAGAAGAAGACTAAAGCTTTACTCACCACCGCTGTGAGACGATAGGTCAGCAATATACGTCCTTAAAAAATAAATATTAAAATTAAAATCTAAAAGCATTTAAAAAACGAAGGAAGGAAACTAGGGCTTTTACTCACCACCGCTGTGAGACGATAGATCAGTGATAGAGCGTGCATGTATTTACACCTGGCGTGCCACGCCACAAACGCTACCGTCTGAACCGGAAGAAGAATCATGAGGTCAGCCAATGAGGGAGGGCCCTTTATACAGGCAGCCAGCACCAGACCCAATCACATCTCAGCACCTATGGTGCGTTCAAGGCCTATGGGGCACATTGTCACATGAGCGCGGATCCGCGTGTTGCATTCACAAGTGGGTCTGCCCGGCTCGGATGCGCCCCTGACACTACCTCTAGTGGCGGCTCAGCGGCGTATCAGAGGCGAGTAAAATTAACTCGGCAATCCACCTTGGTGTTTTTTCTGAATGCTCGTTGGAGGCTTGAACACGAGGTCCGGACCGAGCTGTCTTATGAAAGGGGCTTGTGTGAACCTTTGTGTACACGGCTTGTTTTGAAAGGAGAACGTGAAGAGTTTGAGCGCCAGCGTTTTCCCGTCTGTTTGATGGTTCCCGTGAGTCAGAAGGGCAGGAGAGTGAAAGAGTTCCCTGTGAGCGAGCTGAACAACTCATACTTACCTGGCAGGGGAGATACCATGATCATGAAGGTGGTTCACCCAGGGTGAGGCTCAGCCATTGCACTCCGGTTGTGTTGACCTTTGCGAATTCCCCAAATGTGGGAATCTCGACTGCATAATTTGTGGTAGTGGGGGACTGCGTTCGCGCTCTCCCCTGATCAAATGTTGAAGAAAATTGTTCTTGTCCATCCAGTGGAGGCTTATTTGGATTGTTCCCTTCAGGATTTTCTGTATGACTTT
>JBBPBX010051323.1:7001-24625 GCA_038048925.1 Garcialebias charrua | reverse complement strand
TGTTGTAGCAAAAATTGATTGGCTGCCAAATGGCGGCTGCAGGAGCGTGCACGGGAGGACTTTAACAACAACTGAACAAGATTAACACTAAAAAAAACAATTATTTGTTTGCTCCACTTTATAGCAAAGATGTAGCCTGGCCCTCGCCATTCCTGCACAGCTCCGCTCAATTCTATTTCCCTTCACTGCTGGGTCTGGGATTTGTCTCATAGACAACGATTTCTCCGGTCGATTTTTGACCGGACCAATCAGAGAACAGAAGGCGGAGTTTTGAACGACGTTGACTGACGTCGTCAGTTAAAATGGCTGCCGCCACGAAGGAATTTTCCAGAAAACAAGGTAAAAAACTATTATTTCTTTCCTGAGAAAAACTATATTTCTTAGCTGACGTTATATCAGAAGTGTTCCTGAGCTTAACAGTTCCTAAATCAATTCACGAAATGGTCAAATCTGCTGGATTTAAATAGTTTCGGTTTGACATTTTCCAAACAGCCTCAGGGTGCGCTACGAAAATCTTCTTCTTCTTCTTTAGGCTTTTCCCTTTTCAGGGGTCGCCACAGCGAGTCATCCTCCTCCACCTCACTCTGTCCTCTGCATCCTCTGTCCTCACTCCAACTACCTCCATGTCCTCTCTAACTGCATCCATATATCTCCTCTTTGGTCTCCCTCTTTGTCTTTTTCCTGGCAGCTGCATTTCTAACATCCTTCTACCAATATACCCACTGTCCCTCCTCTGGACATGTCCAAACCATCTCAGTCTGGCCTCCCTAACTTTATCTCCCAGTTGTTTAACATGTGCTGTACCTCTGATGATCTCATTCCTGATCTTATCCATCCTTGTCACTCCTAAGGAGAACCTCAGCATCTTCATTTCTGCCACTTCCAGTTCTTTCTCCTGTCTTTTTGTCCATGTCTCTGTCTCCAGACCATACAACATAGCTGGTCTCACCACTGTCTTGTAAACTTTTCCTTTGACCTTTGCTGACACCTTTTTGTCACAAATCACTCCTGAAACTTTTCTCCATCCACTCCATCCTGCCTGGACTCTCTTTTTCCATCCACTCCATCCTGCCTGGACTCTCTTTTTCACTCTTTACCACATTCCCCATTTTCCTGGACAGTGGACCCCAAGTACTTGAAGTCCTGCACCTTTGTGACCTCTGCTCCTTGTAGCCTCACTGTTCCACTGGCCTCCCTCTCATTCACACACATGTACTCTGTCTTACTACGGCTGACTTTCATTCCTCTTCTTTCAAGAGCATACCTCCACCTCTCCAAGTTCTCTTCCACTTGTTCCCTGTTCTCACCACAGATCACAATGTCATCTGCAAACATCATAGTCCATGGGGATTCCTGCCTGACCTCATCTGTTAGTCGGTCCATCACCAGAGCAAACAGGAAGGGGCTCAGAGCCGATCCTTGATGCAATCCCACCGCCACTTTGAAGCTATCTGTCACTCCCACAGCACATCTCACCACTGTCCTGCTGTCCTCATACATGTCCTGTACCAGTCTAACATACTTTTCTGCCACTCCAGATTTCCTCATGCAATACCACACCTCTTCTCTTGGTACCCTGTCATAAGCTTTTTCTAAATCCACAAACACACAATGGAGTTCTTTCTGACCCTCTCTGTACTTCTCTATCAACATCCTCAAAGCAAAGATGGCATCTGTGGTGCTCTTTCTTGGCATGAAACCATACTGCTGCTCACAGATAGTCACATCTTGTCTAAGTCTTGCTTCCACAACTCTCTCCCAGATCTTCATTGTGTGGCTCATCAACTTAATTCCCCTGTAGTTGCTACAACTCTGTACATCACCCTTGTTCTTAAAAATGGGAACCAGCACACTTCTTCTCCATTCTTCAGGCATTTTCTCACCCTCAAATATTCCATTAAATATTTGAGTCAAAAACCTCACTGCCATCTCTCCAAGACATTTCCAAACCTCCACTGGTATGTCATCAGGTCCTACTGCCTTCCCCTTCTTCATTCTTTTCAGAGCTTTCCGGACTTCACCCTCACTAATCTTTCCCACTTCCTGGTCCACAGTTTCTAGTACCTCCACTCTTCTTTCTCTTTCATTCTCTTCATTCATTAGCTCCTCAAAGTAATCCTTCCATCTTCCCATCACACTCTCCTCACTTGTTAGAACATTCCCATTCCCATCTTTAATAAGCCTAACCTGCTGCACATCCTTTCCAGCCTGATCCCTCTGTCTTGCCAATCGGTACAAGTCCTTCTCGCCCTCTTTAGTGTCCAGTCTCCCATATAACTCATTGTACGCCCTCTGCTTTGCCTTAGCTACTTCCCTCTTTGCTCTATGTCCCATCTCCTTATATTCCTGTCTCCTCTCTTCAGTCCTCTCACTGTCATATTTCTTCTTGGCTAATCTCTTTCTTTGGATGGCGTCCTGCACTTCACTATTCCACCACCAGGTTTCCTTATCATCTATTCTCTGTCCAGATGACACACCAAGTACCTTCCTACCTGTCTCTCTAATTACTGTTGCTGTAGTAGCCCAGTCACTTGGAAGCTCTTTCTTACCACCCAGAGCCTTTAACAGCTCGTCTCTGAATTTCTCACAACATTCTTCCTTCTTTAGCTTCCACCATTTGGTCTTCTTCTCTGGTTTTACTCGTTTTCTCTTCTTCGCAACAACAGTCATTCTACACACAACCATCCGATGCTGTCTGGCCACGCTCTCCCCTGCTACAACCTTACAGTCTCCAATCTCCCTCAGGTTTCCTCTTCTACACAGAATGTAGTCGACCTGTGTACTCCTTCCTCCACTCTTATATGTCACTCTATGTGCGCTACGAAAATAAATGATAAAAAATCGTATTTTATCTCAAATGTTTCATCCAGGCCAACAGTCAGTAAATTAGAGCCATATAATTACACACTGGTAGCAAAAAACATATCCACCGAGTGGTTTCTGAGCTTTTTATCTGAATAGCCTGGACCTCGCCAGGCTAAGCTAACAAAACTCCGCCTTCTGTTCTCTGATTGGTCCGGTCAAAAATCGACCGGAGAAATCGTTTTCTATGGGAGGAATGCCAGACCCAAGTCAGAAGCAAAGTGAAGGACAATAGGGTCTGGTTTTAACCAGGCTAGCAAAGATGTGAAGCTGATTTGACGGTTGCTCCAGGCATGATCCCGTAGCAGGACGGAAGTGGCAGACTATGGCAAGCCGACTGGGTCATTAATAGCCATTTTTACCTATTACATGACACAATGGCATGCCATCCTACTTGAGTGCCATTTAGCTGCTGAAAATGGTAGTGTTCAATATTTTCACTGTCAGAATGAATGAAAATGGTCATATCTCAGCCAAAAAGTGGTTTATGGGAAGGAGAAAAAAAATCCATAAATGCATTGCTTTGGTGTATAAGTTGCAGGGCATGCAATTTATACAAAAAAATAAATAAAAAATAGCATGACTTATAGGACGAAAAATACATTATTTACAAATTTTATTAAAAATAACTGTAATATTGTCATGATCATGTTCTCAGTCACGCCCACTTCCCCGCATCTCATCCACGCTCACGCACCGCACCTGTTCCTCGCCCCATTTAACAACCCCACTCTCCACTGACTTCAGCCAGATTATCGTACCATTCTTGGTTTCTGATATCCAGCCGTCTTGTTCATGTTCACGCCTTGTTCTTTGGACATACCGTTCTGCCTGCTCCTCGCCTGGTTTTGTCCTGCCCATCTGACCCTGGTAAAGACTACTCTTTCTTGCCTAAGGATTCTGGATTCCGGTTTGACATTTGGATTTATTCTTGGACCTCTGACTCCCTGTGCTTGACCCCGCTTCGTCTCTTGGACCCTGCTTTTGAATTGCCCCACTGACCACGTTAATCCCAACGCTCCTCCGCAGCTGCCTTTCTACTAGTGAGGGTGACATCACCCCACCCTGCTCCGACAGATGGCTCCCACCTCGTCTGCCTGAGAAGATTGGTCCCAGTACTGGATTGTGACTCCCACCAGTAGCTGCAAATCAATAAATTTGTTTTTCTTCTGGTCTGGTTGTATTCTGAATCTAAAAACCTGATCCTTGACAAATATTTGTACTTTCAAGCCTAAGTATTGAGTATTATTACAGCATGCACACATCATTATTTCTATGTCCTCTCCTTTTCACTGGACCATCAGGGTTAAGACCCCACCCCCATGAGCTCTGAGCCAATCAGATTTGGGCATTAGTTTCTCCTAAAAGGTGGAACATCTCACATGGTCGATGGGGTCCTCGAGGTACAGGATGCCGTTCTTCAGCGAGTTGCTGATGTCGTTCTCAGAATAGCTGGCGGACGTCACCTCTTCGTACACGGTTCCTTCCACCAGCTTCTTGTGCTGCGACGCAACAACAAAAACACGAGACGAGTCAAAACCGCTGATCGGAGAGCAGTTCATTTAGAGGCCTCGGCGTCCGGTCAACATCAAACGCTTCACCTTGATGAGGATCTTCCTGCGCAGCTGGTGTGGTGAAGGAAGCTCGTCGGCGTTGTTGTCCACCGGCTTGGTGAGCAGCAGATCTCCAAACACCTTCTTAAAGTGTGTGGCCATGTTCCTCTGCTGGACCACGCTGCAGTGGTCCTCGATGGACAAGATCACAGGATACCTGAGCAGGTAAAGCTCGTAAGAGCTGGAAAAGGTCACGCTCGGTCCTTTTTCAAACTTTTAATGGAAATATTGAACTTACTCGGACGTGACGAAGGCGTGTTCTTTGATGGTGTTCAGCACATCCAGGAATTTGATCTTGGAGGTTAAAGTGTGGCCGTGGTAGATGATTGGCAGGTCGTCGGGTCCGTCCCAGCAGTCCACTGGGACCCAAATACACAGAGTCAAACTAGGGATGGGGCCAATCCGATCCGGTATCGGGATCCGATACCAGCATAATTTACATATCGGATTTTCCGATCCAACTTGCCGATAGTTCCGATCCATGATGTATGTCAAAGAGTTCTTATATTGCACCATACTCTGTGACTTCTGTCTTAACATTGTGTGAGTTAAACCCAAAGAAGACAGTCTGAGCCTCACAACAGGAAATACCCAAACTGTAATAGCACACAAGAGGCAGGTCTATATCACAGATGTCCTTCTGACTCATGGTGCAGCCCGGAACACTAAAATACTGCTAAGCATTATGGGAAATCAACAAAGTCCACTCCCCGTTTTTTAGTTTAGTTTTTGATTGTGGCACTATGAGTTGTAATTCTTGTTGGTTTTGATCAACGGATACAGATTTAAACTATACATTGAACACTAATATACCGCTAAGCATTATGGGAAATCAACACAGTCCACTCCCTGTTTTTAATTTTGTTTTTGATTGTGGCACTATGAGTTGTAATTCTTGTTGGTTTTGATCAACGGATACAGATTTAAACTATACACTGAACACTAATATACCGCTAAGCATTATGGGAAATCAACACAGTCCACTCCCTGTTTTTTAATTTTGTTTTTGATTGTGGCACTATGAGTTGTAATTCTTGTTGGTTTTGATCAACGGATACAGATTTAAACTATACATTGAATTTACATTCATAAATTCAATGTACATGTACTGTATAGTTTAAAAATCCAAACCAACAAGAATTACAACTCATAGTGCCACAATCAAAAATGAAACGAAAAAACGGGGAGTGGACTGTATTGATTTCCCATAATGCTTAGCAAAGGTGGGCGCCAGACCGCTAGGGAGCGCTAAAGCGCTAATCCGCTCATAATTTGTCAGCGTTATAGCGGATTGACTAACTTTTATAATTCATAAGCGGATTTGCGCTATTTTTATTTAAAATGCATTACCGCAAATAACTAATTATCTATCAGTAAAAACAAAAAAACTTATTTACGGGCTCTTAAATCAACCGGACGACTGCTCACAGACCATATCCTGTCAGCGCCGGATGTGGTCCGTGACAAAAAAGCGTCCCCCTCATTCATTAATTTCATTTCATTTATTCATTTATATAGCACTTTACACAACCACGGTGGTGGTGACCAAAGTGCTTAACAAAAAACAGTGCAGTACTTAAAAAGACAGATTAAAAATCAAGAAAAACACAACATAAAAGCAAAAATAAAACCAGAAATGTCACCACATATTTAATTACTAAAAGCCAGTTTGAATAAAAAAGTCTTAAGCTTTGATTTAAAAGGGCCAAGTTCAGTAATCTGGCGTAGCTCAAGTGGGAGTGTATTCCAGAGTCGAGGTGCGGCCGCAGAAAAGGCACGGTCACCCCAACGTTTATATTTTGTCCGTGGAACAGAGAGCAAGAGTTGGCTATCTGACCTCAGAGACCTGGAGCGGGCGGGGAAACTTAACAACTCCGTTATATAAGTAGGAGCGAGGCCATTCAGAGCTTTAAAAACAAATAATAAAAGTTTAAAATCTATCCTAAAACGGACAGGAAGCCAATGTAGTGAGAATAAAACAGGTGTGATGTGGTCCCATCTAGGAGTGTTGGTTAAAAGGCGAGCTGCTGCATTCTGAACAAGCTGGAGGCGGCTCAGTGTTGACTGAGGCACACCAACATACAGCGCATTACAATAATCGAGCCTAGAACTGATAAAAGCATGAACAGCCTTCTCCAAGTCACAACGGTTTAAAATTCTCAAAATTCTCATTCTCTTGGCTAGAGAGAGAGCTCTCTTTATAGCAGTTAGCAGCCAGTGTGTTACTCTGCAGCCTTATTGCTTGTTTTCGAAGAGTCAGACAAAGAGTTTTTAACATGGAGGGTGAACTTATGGATGTTTCTCAGCGGCCTACGCGACGCGTCAGCGCCTCATTTGCCCTCTTCAAAATGGCGACGGCCACAGAAGCAAAGGACTTTACAACAAAACACGGTAAAAACAATTATTTCTTTGCTGAGAAAAAATATATTTCTTAGCTGACTTTATAGCACAAGGTTTTTCTGAGCTTAACCGTTTCACAAAATGGTCAAATCTGCTGGATTTAAAAAAGTAGTTCGCCATTTGCACATTAGCGCGTTAGCATTTAGCTTCCGCTAGCTTTGCTAATACATAAGCGCTTTAGAAATTGCGGGCCTAAATAAATTAATAAGTGCTTTAGAAATAGCGGAACTAATTTTTGGATTAGCGCTACCCAGCACTGATGCTTAGTGTTCCGGGCTGCACCATATGTCAGAAGGACGTCTGTGATATAGACCTGCCTCTTGTGTGCTATTAAAGTTTGGGTAATACAGCAAACCCCCGACCTACGACCCCATCGACCTGCGAACCACGGGACCTACGAACGTATCATATTTAATAAAAATATGAAATTACTGTATTAAAAAAATAAAAATAATTATTTTTTTTTTTATTATTTTTTTGTGTTTAAATGTTCTTAATTTCATGTGTACATCACTTTGTTGCAGCTGTGGTTGTTTTAAAGGCTTTATAAATAATAATTATGATAAAAAATGATCATTTCTGATCATTTTTGTCATGATTGCGCAATAATTGTGCAACTTCCGGTCATAACAGGAAGAAGGTCGGTCATAACAGGAAGAAGGTCGCCAGTCACCGGAGGCCAGCCATCTTAGGGTTAGTCACGGCTACAGGCAGCAAGGTTTGGAAGACTTGTTGATCAGGATTGCCTCATATGGATTAATTACTATCTGGAATCGCTCTGTGAGCTCTGTGGACGTCTCAGGCGGAGAAGCAGCTGCAGATTGATGGCCGATTGGGCCGCACCGCCGCTCCAACACCAGCTCATGGCCTGGCTAGCAGAAGCTAACACAGGCCTCGAGAGCTAACACAGGCCTCGAGCAGCTCCCGTGGTTTGCTCGTCGCGCTGCTCGGCCTGATAACAACAACGCATGGCAACCTAAGATGTCGGCTATGACCATCTCAAAGTAAGAAAATATATTTTTATTTATTCTGTAAATGTGAATAGCAATGTTTAACATTACAGTACACTACTGTACATGCTTAAATGTGTGCGCGCGCTCCGTTAGCATGATAAATAAAGGTTGAATGAATGAATGAATTTTTTTTTTTTTAAATAATTTTCACCCCCTACCTACGAACGGATCGAGCTGCGAACGGTTCTTAGGTCCCAAACTCGTTCGTAGGTCGGGGGTTACCTGTACTTGTTGTGAGGCTCAGAGTGTCTTCTTTAGCTTTAACTCCCACAATGTTAAGACAGAAGTCACAGAGTATAGTGAAATACATGTACTCTCCATTCAAGAAATTCATTATTACAGCCTCATATACCTGAACGGTATCGGATCGGGAAAGTATCGGTATCGGTCGATACCCAGATTTAAGGCTCGGATCGGAAGTAAGAAATGTGGATCGGTGCATCCATAAGTCAAACCAGTTCTGTGGTTTTTAATGCCTCTAACCAGTTGTGGAGCTACAGCTTCAACAAACCACGCCGTCTACGACTTTAGATTAGAGCTGTCATCGGGCCGGAAATCCACGGCCCTACCCTACCCGAGCCCTTAGTTTAATTACCCAAGCCCGAGGGAGCCCGCTGATTTCCTAGAAATCACCGCCCGACCCGACCCTACCCGATTAAAAAAAAAAAAAAAAAAAAAACACTACGTTTATTTATTAAGCTTTTACTGCGTTCTCCCACTCAGCAAAAGAACTTGATGTTGTTCTTCTGTGTTTTGATGGAGGAGGTGTGAGCGCGCTGCTCGCAGTGACTTGATGTTGAAGCTCAGGAATGTCAGGAATGCGGCAACTTGTTCCGCCGCAGATGAGAGCAGTGTGCGGACGTGAGCGTGCACCTGACGCACGTCAGCTGGTGACATCATTTTGAGCTTGTTAAAGTTAGGCCACAGAAATAATGCAACTCTGTGCAAGTCGTGGATAATAATTTTGCGCTCCAGCACTTCTGCATGTCTGCGGCGCAGAAACACCTGCTGCGGAGAGTCTGTGTGTGAGGACTGGCAGTGTTGCTTCAGTTTCTCATTCCAGACAGAGACAAACCAGGTTGGTGGGATATTTGTCACCCTCCAGTTCTCTCTGTGCACGGTAAAATGGTTCGAGAAATGTCACTAAAAAGTCCAGCATGTCGGGGGAGACGCTGTCCAGGCGCGCGCCGCGCGCCTGCTCTCTGGCTGAGTGGCTGCGCAGTGCGCTGCGGTTTTCACCATCTAAATTCACTCTATTAATTATTTCCTCATCAGTAAACTTACTGCCTTATATTCTTTACAAGCAGATTAAAACAATTTTATATTGTGTGCATTTTTATTTAGTTTTGTTTGTGCTGTATGATTAAAAAAAAAAACATCAAAGCCCGAGCCCGACCCGGCCCGCCAATCAAACGCAAAAATATGGCCCGAGCCCTACCCGAAGTCGGGTAGGGCTCGGGTAGGGTCGGGCTCGGGCGAAGAAACGACACCTCTACTTTAGATACAACTTGTAACCAGTCTGTTTTCTTACGTTCGATGCAGCGGCAGCCCGTCCTGAGACATCGAGCGTAGGCTTCTAGAGACGATTCACTGGAAAACTGGTCACCTGTCAGGTAACTGGAGGGACGGGGGAGGAAACGTTAAAGCAGTCAGGTAGAGGAACTGATCAGCAGCTGTTGTTTAGAAAAAAATAATAAAAACAACATTTTCTACTAAACCGGTTCATTTTTCCTCACAAGTCCTTATAGGAGGCTGCAGGAAGACCAAAGAGTTTCAGCAACAAACAGATGTTTTCCATGAAGTTTTACCTTCCTGTCCAGAAGTTGTTGGAGCGGTCGGGGCCTGGAAACGAGTTTATGTACTGAAAGACTCGAGGTTCGGTTCCTAAACAGGGTTTAAATTAGGCCAGGAGTAGACCCTAATCAGAATAGACCACCTAAAAAATATATTTTTTTATTTAAAAACAGGTTTTGTTTGAGTGATTTTAGTGTTTCCAAAAGTCTTATTTTGTGAACGCTTACTAAGCATTCACTCTATTGTGATCCGTTTTTCTTCCGTACAATTATTAACGCAATTCTCGTCCCGCAGTTTTCAGCTCTTTCAGGACAATCCTGCTATGACTTTTGGTATTGATGCAACTTTAGCTCTTTGAAATATTTAGCCTTTGCAGTAATTTTTTTTTCTCATAGAAAATGAATTGAGCTCATTTTACGTCCTTCAAATCTTTAGATGTGTTTACAATCTTTTACTGCTCCTTTCACATTTTGTTCTGCTTCAGCTTCTTTCAGCTTCCTTGTGCAAATTTAAACCTTTTCAGCTACTTTCAGCTGTTTTGTGCTCATTTCAGTATATTTCTGCTAACTACATTTTTTTTTGCTTCTAACTTCTTTCTGCTAATTTCAGCTTGTTATGTTCCTTTCAACTATACAAGTTCCAGCTTTTTCTACTGTTTCAGTTATTTAGCGCTTTTTATTGTAAATTTTGCTTTTTCAGTTAATTCCACTTAATTTTTTTAGCTCATTTGATCTCTTTCTGGTAGTTTAAGCTTCTTTCTGTATTTTCAGCTAATTTTCAGCTATATTTGAGCTAATTTTAGATTTTTTTTGGTTGCTAATTTCACATATTTTGTGCTAATTTCTGCTTATTAAAACCCTAAAAAAAAAACACGAATTCAGCAAATATGTGTTCTTTCTTTCTTCTGCTACTTTCTTCCATTTCAGCATTTTTTAGCTAATTTCAGCAAGTTCTATGTGTCATCATTGCATGTTGCCATACAATGGTGAAATTAGTTCTCTGCATTTGACCCATCACACCTGGGATGCACCCAGGTGGAGCAGTGTGCAGCTATGTAAACTGCCCAGGGAGCAATTAGGGATTAGGTGTCTTGCTCAGAGACATCACAACATGGAATGGTTGGGGATCGAACCTGAGACTTTGGGGTCCCAGGTCGGCTGCCCTGCCTCTTCCCCATCTCAGCTCCATGGTTGGGTTCTTGTGAAATGAACATTCACATTGCATTTTCGCAGGATATGCAATTATTTTTATTATATTTATTAACTTTCAACCTACACTGTATTTGTTGCACAGACTTGGGTCAACTGCAGCTCTTTAAATGTACTTTCTAAAAAATAAATAAAAAATAAAACTACACTCATCAAAACACTGAAGTGACCTTTACTGACAGACTCCAATTAATTATTCTCTCCTTCAACAAACACACGTAATCAGAGATTTACTTTAAAACATAATTTAATCCTGGTGTGGCTATATTTTGTTTTAGTTGGTACTAATTAAACCAAAGAGCAAGAAAAAAAGATTAGTTTAATCTGCAGCTGACGACTTCGTAAAGTTACTCGTTGCAAATTATGAAATCAAACGTAAAAACTGTAAACCTGTAAACTAAATCAACACATGTAGTTTGAAAGAGTTTGCTCCTATAAATCCATCCATCCATCCATCCATCCATCCATCCATCCATCCATCCATCCATCCATGCATGCATCAACATACATACATACATACATACATACATACATACATACATACATACATACATACATACATACATACATACATACATACAAACATATACATACATACATACATACATACATACATACATACATACATACATACATACATACATACATACATACATACCGGTACATACATACATACATACATACATACATATACATACGGTACATACATACGGTACATCCATCCATCCATCCATCCATCCATCCATCCATCCATCCATCCATCCATACTAGAGAGGATCTATAATCCCTCCAGAGAGTTCCAGAGGCTCTTCCCAGTGAGACGTGTCCAAAAAAACCTCCAGAACGAGGTGTCCAGGAGTCATCCTGATCAGATGCCTGAACAACCTCAGTTGACTCCTTTCGATGCAGAGGAGCATCAAACTGCTCCCGCATGTAGGAGCTCCTCACCCTTATGTGGTCACGATCCAACCCCCGTGACCACAAGTGACGGTTGGAACGTAGACGTTAAATCCAAAGCTTTGCCTTTCAACTCAACTCTTTCTTCACAACAACTGACCGGAGCAATGCTGTTATAACTTCAGACACGACACTGATCCGTTACCATCACTCATGGTAAAGACGCCCAGATGAACTCACCCGAAACTTGGAGGAAGCGTCCCCCCTTTTCCCAGATGTATTGATATGCAGTTTGTAAAATGCAGGTCCACGCTCAACGTAAACAACAGACTCGCCTGAAGCCGCCAAAAACCAAGTGGAGCCACCCGATTCCCTGACAGTAGACTGGAAGAAGTTTGTGCAGGTAAACAACTCCAGGTACGTGTCAATAATTAGAATGTTGTGGGGGGAAAAAAATGTATTTTTTGTCAGTGACTTCAGAAAGTGAAGTTTCCAAATGAAACAAAAAATGGACTTTAATCTGGTCTTGTCTCCTCAGCAGGTAAGACGCTTCTGATGTCTCTGGTTCACACTTTAAGCATCAACTTTGTTCAGGTTCTTTTTGTCTGGTCTTCATCACTTTGACCACCTCCAGGTTTAAGCAGTGGTGGGATGTAACTAAGTACAAGTACTTTGTTACTGTACTTAAGTACATTTTTCATGTATCTGTACTTTACTTAAGTAGAATTAAATGTGGGTACTTTTACTTTTACTCCACTACATTTTACATGAAGTATCTGTACTTTCTACTACACTACATTTCTATAATGTGTTGAGTTACAAGTTACATTCACGTTGCAGTTTTTTGATTTGTTGTTAGTTTGAAAGTGACTGATGTCGAGAGAGTTGGTCCATTGAATCACTGCAAAGTGGACAGGTAACATTAGACCCGCCTTCAAGAAGAGCTGGACCAATGACGTATACATCATTAAACTGGGCGCACCTGCAGCACCACTAACACACTCAAAATGGATTCCACTACAGATTCAGCCAGAAGATACACACCACCCATGGCCTTATTGAAAGATTATTGAAAGACTATTAAAATATTATTGAAAGACTATTGAAAGACTATTGAAAGACTATTGAAAGACTACAGTATTGAAAGACTGTTCAGCACAGCAGGACAGATTCTCTTTCCCAAAAGAGCCAGACTGGACTCAAAAATCTTTGAAAACCAACTTCTTCTGAACTTAAACAATAAATTCTTGCTGCAATATTAAAATGTGTCAGTTCATGGATGTTAGGAGACAAGAGATGTCTCCAAATGTCTCGACAAGTTTTGAAACTGGTGTCAGGAAGTTAAAATATTGTTCACTATTGACCCATTACAAGGTTGACTAGACAGTATTTGAACTAGAGTTGAAGACAAACTGGAGTTGAAATGATCAGAGCCTGTTCCTTTGTTAGGTCTAATGCTCCTTTTTTTCTGTCAGACAACTTTTACTTAAATGTGTTTACTGCAGTTAAAATGACACATTGGTTTTGTGTTACATAAAAACTTTCAAAAGTATAATCATTCCTCTTTCTTATTTTGCTTGACATTTAATTATGTCATCCGTGAAATAATGATGCACAGAATCACAAGTCCGAGTAACGGTCTCACAGAGTAAACACAATAAAAACATGTATTATCTGCAGCATTGTTCTTTAAAATGACTCAACACTATTAATGCATTACAGAAAATATACATACAATACACACACTTAATGAGATTGTAGACCATGCCATTAGGTAATGCATTCAGCAAGTACTTTTACTTTAATACTTTAAAAAGCAAGTACTTATTTACTTGTACTTAAGTAAAAACATTAATACAGTATGGTACTTTTACTAGAGTTCATTTTTGTCTGTTTATTTGTACTTTTACTTAAGTACAGTCTTCAAGTACTTTCTCCACCACTGGGTTTAAGACCAGTTTTTGTTTGGGGGAACCCGACGCTCTCAGACTCACGTGTTGTGTGAGGAGGAGATCCAGTACTGGGACAGCGGGCGCTTCATTTCTTCGGGAACGACGGGCGAAAACCGCGGGTCCGACACCGAGTTCTCCTTGGAGAACAGGAAGGTCAGGAACTGGAACGAACAAACGAGCGTGAGGCGGAGAACATTGTCCGACGTTGTTTTAGATGTTTGTTTTTACTCTCAGAGCGTCACCTCGTCCAGCTGGAGCATCAGCTCAGGCTGCGGCCCCCCCTTCATGTAGCCCGTCAGAAACTCTCGGACCCGACTCAGATCTGACGCCCAGGACTCCTGGGACCAGCCGGAGGAAGGGAAGTGAGCACAAACCAGCTTCAGGCTGAACTTTCTGAAAAATCTTCTTTTTTTGTACCTTCTGGTCCATCTGCAGGAACTTCTGGAAGTCGTAGAAGGTGATCTGACAGAGCTCCGGTCGGTCTACGTTCCTGAAAACACAAAGAAATAAAAACTGTGAATCTCAGAGGAGGAAGAGCAGACGACGCATCACACACCACTCAAACCATCGAGCTAAAAATTAGGGATGGGGCCGATCCGATCCAGTATCTGTATCGGCCTCCGATACCAGCAGGATTTACATATCGGATTTTCCGATCCAACCTGCCGATATTTCCGATCCATGATGCACGTACAGAGTGCACGCATGTTACACCATGTTATGTTACTATCATCTTAACATTGTGTGAGTTAAACCCAATGAAGACACTCTGAGCCTCACAACAGGAAACACCCAAACTTTAATAGCACACAAGACAAGAGGCAGGTCTATATCACAGACGTCCATCTCACTCATGGTGCGGCCGGAACACTAAAATACCGCTAAGCATTATGGGAAAGACAACACAGTCCACTCCCTGATAAAATCTTGAGCTATTGGAAAAGAGTTTTAATAAAAAAAATTTTTGTGTGGAAACTTTAATATTGATCTGGGAAATAAAACAGATTCAAATAACATCAGTACATTTATAAATTCAATGTATAGTTTAAATCTGTATCCGTTGATCAAAGCCAACAAGAATTACAACTCACAGTGCAACAATCAAAAATAAAACTTAAAAAGTGTAACTCACCTCACCGTCAGAAGATAGCTCCGCCCCCAGACCAGATTAAAAAACTTCATGAAAATGGGTGTGTCGAGAGACAAGGAGGGGAGGAGGTGGGGGGTTGTGCTGCGTTCACGCCCCCTCTAGCAACAAACTAAAATTCTAGCAAACAACTTACAACAAGCAACAACAAAGAATAATTATGTAGATGTATTTATCTATTCTCACCCGATCTATCGAAAACAAAAGGCTTGAAAGAAAAAAAGAAAAGAAAATAATACTACAAGGTATGCCGTGACCGGGGATCGAACCTGGGTCTGTCGGATCCCAGACCTGCTCCTACACCACTGCCCCATCTTCGCATTCATGCATCACTCGTCCATCGCACAATAAGAAAACAAATACAACCAAATAGTTTCGATGAAGTGAAAAGTATTCTTAAAATAAATAAGTTAAAATATACAAATAACTAGTGCCATTCCGGAAACTATAATATGCTTTGTTGCAGAGCTTTTCCGGAGTGCAATGTACCACTTCCATATAAGGTATGAACTGCAGCGAGGACCTTCTCATCTCTGCAGGGGATTGGCTCTGCTTGAACCACTTCCGTGACGTCAGAGTGAGAAAACACGTCAGAGTGAGAATCCTAGACCAATAAGAAAATTAGGGTGCAATACATCTGTTCAACCCATAGGACTACCGTAAACACGTTTTTAGACCAAATATTGCAGATTTAAACAAATACCGGTACGCACAAATACATGAAAATTAACACAGACATAGTGCTATACAACATTTTACACACATTCTAGGGAGTTTATCAGCTAAAAAAAAGTTACTTTTGGGGTGAGTTACACTTTAAAAACAGTGGACTGTGTTGTCTTTCCCATAATGCTTAGTGGTATTTTAGTGTTCCGGCCGCACCATAAGTAAGATGGACGTCTGTGATATAGACCTGCCTCTTGTGCGCTATTAAAATTTGGGTGTTTCCTGTTGTGAGGCTCAAAGTGTCTCCATTGGGTTTAACTCACACAATGTAAAGATGGTAGTCACAGAATATGGTGTAACACACGTGCTCTCCGTTCAATAAAGTCATTATTACAGCCTCATATAAAATCAGTGATGATGATGACGTCGGAACTGGATCGGCCGATACCCAGAGTTGAGTATCGCGATCGGATCGGAAGTAAGAACATGTGGATCAGTGCATCCCTACTAAAAATCTAAAACTGAGCGGGACGTGAGGGCGGAGGGTTCTGAGGAGCAGGAGGTGAAGGTGGAGGGACTCACCGCAGGGGAAAGGAGAGCTCCAGCTGCTCAATAATCTGAGGAAAGAAAGGGGAGGAGCCAGGTGATGGACAGGTGAGAAGGAAGGGGCGGGGGAGGTGAAGCATGAACAGGCGGACATGTTGAGCGAAGTGGAAATTATCGTGTGAAAAAAAAAAAACTTCAAATGAACTCGAGGACGGAGTGACGATAATGAATGTCTCCGATCGGAGACGCGTGAGACTCACGCTCCTCTGCGAGTCGAACATCAGCGTCCTGTAGAGCTGGGAGAAGACGGGGTACGACAGCTCGCTCCTCGCCTCCACCTCCTGCGGAGACACACGTCAGTCCGACCCGAGCCGTCGCAGGAGGAGTGGAATAGAAAGCGTCCTACCTGCAGCTTGTCTTTTAGAAAGCGCGTGTTGGGGACTCGGTAGTTGATCTGAGGAAGGAGAGCTTTGACGTCCTTCAGAGTGATGCTGATGAGGAAAACAGGAAGCGGAAGATAAAATCTTCTGCATGAAACTTTTCCAAACGCTTCACTTGAAACAACAACAACGTGTTTTGTAAGATTTAATATGTGTACGTTTCTAAAAACTCCAGAATGTTCCTGCAGAAGTCGACTTTTCTGCACTTTTTATTCTGTGATTTAACTGAACAGAGAACCAGGAAGGACGTCAGTGGAGAGAGAGAGCGCAGATCCTCCTGGGGCCGCTGACCCCCGCTCCATCCGACTACTGTTACTATTTCCACAGGAGACAGGAAGCTGCCCCCTCCCGGTCCCCTGCATCACTTCCTGCTCTTTATCGAGCGGCGGCAGGCTGACTGTCCCGGCGAGGCCTCGCGCCCGAACAGGAGCCTGAACCCGCAGCACGTTCGTTGAGTCACTCACCAGCCCTCGTGGCTCCGGTCCACGACTTCAAACTGTTTCCTCAACCACCTGCAGGGGGACAGGAAGAGGACGTCAGCTTGTTTCTAAGAAACGTAAACTAAATCTGCCTCAAAGGTCCCGAGCGTCTAATTATTAGAGGTTTGTGCAGAAACCTGGTCTGGTTTTTACTTGGATTCAAACTGAGCTTAAATGAGTGTGAATATAACTACAGTAGTCCCTCGTTACTTCACGGTTCGTTTATCTCTGACTCGCCCTATCGCCGTTTTTCAAAATAAGAGTGGACATGACACACAACTGACTGATTGATGGACGAGCTGCACGATCGGCGTGGATGCATTATTTAACATAAATAATTTTAAATGATTTAGCACCTCCTGCACATTTGTGCAGCCCATACTGCAGGATAAACTTCCTGCTGCAGCTGATCAGCTGTTCTCCGTGCAGAGCAGAGGAGTGGGCGTGGCCAAGAGCGCTTGCAGGTGGCTGAGAGCAGTGGAGGCAGGGAGCTGACATCATGACATTCTGTCTTTTAGAGCGTTTAGAGTTTAGAAACATTTTTTAGAATATTACAAGTGTGGGAAGGATTTAAAATGTCTTAATATATATATATATATACATATAT
>JBBPBX010051322.1:0-24625 GCA_038048925.1 Garcialebias charrua | reverse complement strand
AAACACAATTTCGGTCCTGTGTATGTCCTGCACTGTACATATTGCAGATTTGACAATAAAGTTGACTTTGACTTTGATACCACGAGGGTTCCTCAGGTTAACAAGTCCTTAATAATGTCACGTTGTGGTCAAATCTGCTGGATTTAAATTGATTTGTTTTGACTAATTCCAAACCTGTCACATGTGCTTCGAAAATAAATTATTAAAAAATCGAATTTTAATTCAAATAACTCCAACAGCTTACAGTATGCACATAAACATGTAGTGATTACACTGTGTTGGTTTGAAAAATATCTGCTTTGTGGTTTCTGAGATCTAAGATATGTGTTAAATACTAGTAGAAAAAAAAGCTAGGTCGACACACTTATGTCTATAAAAAATCGAATTTTAATTCAAATAACTCCAACAGCTTACAGTATGCACATAAACATGTTGTGATTACACTGTGTTGGTTTGAAAAATATCTGCTTTGTGGTTTCTGAGATATTTGATATATGTATATATATCTTACATATATCTTATAAAATATATCTACATATAAAACAGTTTCTAGACTGAATTACCGGTAACCATGTTTTTCTTTTTTTTACAGTTAAGACGAAGAAGTCAACACCAGAATTTATCAACTTGTGTCTTCTGGAGGAAGCACATGAGACAACAGGAAAAAAATCATTTAGGTGGATGCAGTATTTATTTTTGTGCTTTTTTCACTTCTTAGTTTTCATAATAAACATTTTATTTCTTAAGTGGTGTCATTGAACAATAATTTCCTAAACATATTTTACAATGTTAAGTGTGTACAGTATAGTGTTTGTTTAAAAACATACTGGAAGTTAAGAATATTTTCCATTTGCATTTGACCTTTAACACTAGGATGACTGAATTTTCAAGATCCTGAGGACAAACCCCCTCCTTCTCTTCAACCATTAGTAGGCCATTAACTGCCTTTTGTTATAAATATGCGTGCTCACAACTCAGACACCCCCACCACACCAGACTGCATTCCAATGTTTCCACCAGGTAAGTAAGTTGCACTTCCCCCCTTAGAGAGGCCCTGACCAATTCACACATAACAGACCCTGAAGTTATCTCACAGTTGAACATTTTGGGACATCCACTGAACGGAAAGCTTTGTCTGCTCCAGAACAAGTTTATGCATACAATTGTCTTATTCTGCTGTGCTGATTATCCTATAACCCTGATGTTCTGTCAAATAAATTATTTTGCTTACAAGTACTGTCTCTCTCCTTGTCCTTGGCACATGTATATACGGTGCGTTCTGACACATGCAGGTGGCCCATTGCTGTGTTCTACAACATGCTTGACCTATTGTTGTCCGTCACCTGACGGACCGACACAGGTCACATGACATGAAGTCAACTGACGGACCGACATAGGTCACATGACCTGAGGTCAACTAACGGACCAACACAGGTCACATGACCTGAGGTCAAGTGACGACCAACACAGGTCACACGACATGAAGTCAACTGACAGACAGGTCACATGACATGAGGTCAACTGACGGACCGACACAGGTCACATGACCTGAAGTCAAGTGACGGACCGACACAGGTCACATGACCTGAGGTCATGTGATGGACCAACACAGGTCACATGACCTGAGGTCAACTGACACGACACAGGTCACATGACATGAAGTCAACTGACGGACCAACACAGGTCACATGACCTGAGGTCAACTGACAAAACGACACAGGTCACACAACTTGATGTCAATTGACGTACCGACATAGGTCACATGGCATGAGGTCAACTGATGGACCGACATAGGTCACATGACCTGAGGTAAAGTGACGGACCAACACAGGTCACATGACCTGAGGTCAACTGACAAAACGACACAGGTCACATGAGATGAAGTCAACTGACAGACCGACACAGGTCACATGACCTGAGGTCAACTGACACAACGACACTGGTCACACAGCATGAGGTCAACTGACGTACCAACACAGGTCACATGACCTAAGGTCAACTGACACAACGACACAGGTCACATGACCTGAGGTCTACTGACGGACCGACACAGGTCACATGACATGAAGTCAACTGACAGACCAACACAGATCACATGACCTGAGGTCAACTGACAAAACGACATAGGTCACACAACATGAGGTCAATTGACGTACCGACATAGGTCACATGGCATGAGGTCAACTGACGGACCAACACAGGTCACATGTCGTGAGGTCAACTAACGGACCAACACCGGTCACATGACCTGAGGTCAAGTGACGGACCAACACAGGTCACACGACATGAAGTCAACTGACAGACAGGTCACATGACATGAGGTCAACTGATGGACCGACACAGGTCACATGACCTGAAGTCAAGTGACGGACCAACATTGGTCACATGACCTGAGGTCAACTGACAAAATGACACAGGTCACATGACATGAAGTCAACTGACGGACCGACACTCGTCACACGACATGAGGTCAACTGACGGACCGACACAGGTCACATGACCTGAGATCAACTGATGGATCGACACAGGTCACATGACCTAAGGTCAACTGACGGACCGACACAGGTCACATGACATGAGGTCAACTAACGGACCAACACAGGTCACATGACCTGAGGTCAAGTGACAGACCAACATAGGTCACACGACATTAAGTCAACTGACAGACAGGTCACATGACATGAGGTCAACTGACGGACCGACACAGGTCACATGACCTGAAGTCAAGTGACGGACCAACACAGGTCACATGACCTGAGGTCAACTGACAAAATGACACAGGTCACACGACATGAAGTCAACTGACGGACCGACACTGGTCACATGACCTGAGGTCAACTGATGGACCGACATAGGTCACATGACCTGAGGTCAACTGACGGACCGACACAGGTCACATGACCTGAGGTCAAGTGACGGACCAACACTGGTCACATGACCTGAGGTCAACTGATGGACCGACATAGGTCATATGACCTGAGGTCAACTGACGGACCGACACAGGTCACATGACCTGAGGTCAAGTGACGGACCAACACTGGTCACATGACCTGAGGTCAACTGACAAAACAACACAGGTCACACGACATGAAGTCAACTGACGGACCAACTCAGGTCACATGACCTGAGGTAAACTGACGGACCAACACAGGTCACATGACCTGAGGTCAACTGACATACCGGTATAATGGACCAGATTGCACATTTATATACGGTGCGGCCCATTGCCGTGTTCTACAACATGCTTGACCTGGCAGCGATAAATGCTTATGTGTTATACAAGGCTTGCACTGGGTCCAAGGATTTTGGACTGAGGGGTAGGGGGTGGGGGGGTGTAGGTGTAGAATTAATGGGTCATTAGCAGGGTCATTAGCATGTGAATCGACATTATATAGCCCACTGAAAGGGACCGGGGGATTTGGAAGCCAAGTTCCCTTGCGCAAAAAAGCGTAGCCTTAGTCAAATTAGTGTTAAAGAATCATAAGAAAAAGATTATTAGATTTGAACAGCCATCCATCCATCCATCCATCCTTCCTGTTGTCGTGTCATGAGTAGTGCAGCAGCTTTTGCCAGGATGCACAGATGTCAACATGAACCCATCCATCCATCCATCCATCCTGATGTCGGGTTGTGGGTGCAGCATCTTTTCCAAGGATGCACAGACGTCGCCATCAACCCCGATGAAGCTGTTCTTGGATGCCCAAACGAGTTTCCTGATCAACAAACATTTAATTATTAATACTTTGTTTTTACGTTTAAAGAAACATGCTTTTAATGTTTATGGGACAGTTTAAACCAAATTATCCATTTGCATTTGACTTTGAATTATCCCTGACAAAATATTACCGTTTAAATTTAATGAAATACAAACATTTAATATTACAGGGCCAATTGAAACCTAATTAATTCCTAATCTGTACCTTACTGTAAAAATAGTTTAACTGATTACAGGGCAGTGTGATCAATGTGTTAAGCAATGTTAACAGGAACCTTGTGCATATATGAGAATAATCTTTATTATAAAGAAACAAAATGGAAAACACATGGGTTTAAAACAAGCTGAAAAGTCTATAAAGTAAGATCAGAGCATTAAATAGCTCAAGGGACATTACCGCCAACAGGTGGTGAGACAAGGTCCTGCAGGGTGTTCTTCTTCTAATGTTTAGTGGTGGCTAGTAAATAGCTTGAGGTAACACTACCGCCACCACGTGGTAGGACGAGTGAGATTCTACACCCCGCCCACAGAAGGGCTGCAGATAGTGAATGGAGACAAAACCTACATGTGAGCCGATCCTAACTGGAACAGACCGGACCAGACTGAGCCGCTCTGGGCCGGTAAGTGGAAAAGGGGCATTAGTGTACCATCTACCCGTCTGCTTTCTGGGACCCTGAGCAGCTTTGATGAAATCGTTCAGAGTGAGGTAGAGACCATCCTCAAGAAAATGAAGCCTTCATCCTGCGCCCTGGATCCCTTCCCCTCGTCTCTCATAAAATCCAATCACTCTGCAATAAGCCTAGCCTGGTTTAAACCAGACCCTTGTCCTTCACTTCGCTTTGGACTAGGGTCTGGCATCTCTGCCATAGAAAACGATTTCTCCTGGAGATTTTTGAATGGACCAATCAGAGAACAGGAGGCAGAGTTTTGTTAGTTTAGCCTGGCGAGGTCCAGGCTATCAGATAAATTGCTCAGAAACCACTCGGTGGATATTTTTTCTGCCACCAGTGTGTAATTATATGTCTTTAATTTACTGACTGTTGGCCTAGATGAAACATTTGAGATAAAATTCGATTTTTTATCATTTATTTTCGTAGCGCACCCGAGGCTGTTTGGAAAATATCAAACCGAAACTATTTAATATCCAGCAGATTTGACCATTTCGTGAATTGATTTAGGAACTGTTAAGCTCAGGAACACTTCTGATATAACGTCAGCTATGAAATATATTTTTTCTCCGCAGAGAAATAATAGTTTTTTACCTTGTTTTGATGAAAATTCGTTCGTGGCGGCAGCCATTTTGAATGACGACGTCAGTCGACATCGTTCAAAACTCCGCCTTCTGCTCTCTGATTGCTCAGGAACACTTCTGATATAACGTCAGCTATGAAATATATTTTTTCTCAGCAGAGAAATAATAGTTTTTTACCTTGTTTTGATGAAAATTCCTTCGTGGCGGCAGCCATTTTGAATGACGACGTCAGTCGACATCGTTCAAAACTCCGCCTTCTGCTCTCTGATTGCTCAGGAACACTTCTGATATAACGTCAGCTATGAAATATATTTTTTCTCAGCAGAGAAATAATAGTTTTTTACCTTGTTTTATTGAAAATTCCTTCGTGGCGGCAGCCATTTTGAATGACGACGTCAGTCGACGTCGTTCAAAACTCCGCCTTCTGTTCTCTGATTGGTCCGGTCAAAACCTACCGGAGATATCCTTGTCTATGGGACAAGTCCCAGACTGTGCAGTGAAGGGAAATGAGAATTGAGCGGAGCTGTGCAGGAAGGCGAGGGCCAGGCTACAATAAGCCCATTAATCACACAAATAATAAACAAGTCTCTACAATCTGGTCATGTTCCATTGCCTCTAAAAACTGCCATCATTAGGCCTCTTCTGAAAAAATCTAATTTGGATCCCGACATTTTTTCTAATTACCGCCCAATTTCCCACCTCCCATTTCTGTCCAAAGTGCTGGAGAAAGCAGTTGCTGCTCAGCTGCAGGACCACCTACAACAACACTCCCTGTATGAGAAATTCCAGTCTGGATTCAGAGCAGCTCACAGTACTGAGACTGCACTGCTGAGAGTAACAAATGATGTCCTCATGGCTGCTGACACTGGTTCTCCCTCCATCCTTGTCCTCCTTGACCTCACTGCAGCCTTCGACACTGTGGACCATAATATCCTCCTCCACCGTCTTCATGTGGAGGTCGGTCTCTGTGACACTGTCCTGGACTGGTTCAAATCTTTCCTCTCCGATAGGCTGGAATGTGTTAGCCTTGGCAATGCCACTTCCCAGACAGTCGGTGTCTCCTGTGGTGTCCCTCAGGGGTCAGTTCTGGGGCCCCTGCTGTTTTCCCTCTACATGCTGCCTTTAGGTCAAATTATTAATCAGTTCAACATTTCTTTTCACTGCTATGCCGACGACACACAGCTTTACATCAGGACTGGAACATCATCATCATCCCTATCTCCGTCTTCACTCACTGTTCTCTCTGCCTGCCTGGAGGAAATAAAGGCATGGATGAATCAGAATTTTCTTCAATTAAACTGCTCGAAGACTGAGGCCATATTGATTGGCACCCCTCACCAGATACAAACATCAACTTTAACAACAATCTCCTTCTCTGGTCAAGACATCCCCCTCTCCACCTCTGTTACAAATCTTGGAATAAAAATGGACTCTCATCTTACATTTGAAAATCACATTAAGCATCTGTTTAAAACCTGCTTCTTCCATCTTCGAAACATCTCCAGACTTCGCCCTTCTCTGACTTTTCCTGATGCTGAGAAACTCGTCCATGCCTTTGTCTCCTCCAGGCTCGACTACTGCAACTCCCTGTTTATTGGTATCCCTGGCAAAAACCTTCAGAAACTTCAATACATTCAAAACAGTGCAGCAAGGATTCTGTTGAGAGTTCGTAAATTTGAACATATTACACCCATTCTCCATAACCTCCATTGGCTTCCTGTCACCTACAGAATTCAGTACAAAACTGCTCTCATTACCCATCAATGCTTGCACGGCACTTCACCTGACTATCTAAAGGACATTCTTGCACCATATTCATCCACCCGGTCTCTACGATCACAGAACAGTAATTTCCTTCATATTCCTCGGACCAAATTGAGGACCATGGGAGACCGAGCATTCTGTGTGGCTGCCCCCCGCCTGTGGAACTCCCTCCCTGATGACCTGAGAGCTCCACAGTCACTGGTTGACTTTAAAAGCAGCATAAAGACCTTTCTTTTTAAGCAAGCCTATTCTGCCTCCACATGATTTTATCTTTGATCTTAGCTGATATCATTATTGATTTTACTTGATTTTATCACTTGTTTTATTTTATTTATTTTTTAAGCAAGCCTAATCTGCATCCACATGATTTTATCTTTGATCTTAGTTGATATTATTATTGATTTTATTTGATTTTATCACTTGTTTTATTTTGATCTTTGCTTTATTACACTTTGTAGCACTTTGAGATTTTTATTAATGAAAAGTGCATTATAAATGGAATTCATTATTATTATTATTATTATCTCGTGTGGTCATCACGACGGACACCTCAAAAACTGGATGGGGGCGATCTGTAGAAATCATAACGCCCGCGGCCTTTGGAATGAACAGGAAGCAAGATTGCATATCAACTTCCTGGAGTTGTTGGCTGTATTCCTGTCTCTAAAATATTTCTTCAATAAAGGTCTGATTGCTGGACAACACATCCTGGTGAAATCAGATAACAGGACCACAGTGTCCTTCATCAACAGAGAGGGAGGGACAAGGTCTCGGGCCCTCCTTGGATTGGCACAGAGGATGTTCACATGGTGTGCTCCAAGAATCTTGTCACTTAGGGCGACTCATGTCCCTGGTGAACTAAATTATGGGGCGGATGCCCTGTCAAGAGGACCACTTCTGGCGTCGGAATGGAGCCTGAATCCACGAATTGTGGAGCAGGTCTGGTCACAATTTGGGAAATCCTCTGTGGACCTGTTTGCCTGCAGGGCTAGCTCACACTGTGACCTCTACTTTTCCTTGAGGGAAGCAGACGCTCCATTGGGTATGGATGCTCTGGCATATAATTGGCCTGCAGGGGTGCTCTACTATGCCTTTCCACCTGTTCCCCTAATCGGGGCAACATTGGAATGGGTACGTCTAGGAGCTCTCTCCTAATAATAATAACAATGAATTCAATTTATAACGCACTTTTCATCAATGAAAATCTCAAAATGCTACAAAGTGCAACAGAATTAAATGTCAATAAAACAAGTAATAAAACAAGTAAAATCAATAACAGTATCAACTAAGATCAAAAGTAGAATCATGAGGAGGTAGAGTATGCTCGGTTGAAAAGAAAGGTCTTCAAGCCGCTCTTAAAGTCAACCACAGACTGTGGGGCTCTCAGACAGTCAGGAAGAGAGTTCCACAGGCGGGGGGCAGCCACACTGAAAGCCCGGTCTCCCATGGTCCTTAATTTGGTTCTCGGAATGTGAAGGAGATTACTGTTCTGTGACCGCAGCGACCGGGTGGATGAGTATGGAATAAGAATATCCTTCAGATAATCTGGTGAAGCTCCATGTAAGCATTGATGTGTAATGAGAGCAGTTTTGTACTGAATTCTGTAGGCGACAGGAAGCCAATGAAGGTTATGGAGAATGGGCGTAATATGTTCAAATTTACGAACTCTCAACAAGATCCTTGCTGCACTGTTTTGAATATATTGAAGTTTCTGAAGGTTTTTGCCAGGGATTCCAATAAACAGGGAGTTGCAGTAGTCGAGCCTGGAGGAGACAAAAGCATGGACGAGCTTCTCAGCATCGGAAAAAGTTAGGGATGGGCGAAGTCTGGAGATGTTTCGAAGATGGAAGAAGCAAGTTTTAAACAGAAGCTTAATGTGATTTTCAAATGTAAGATGGGAGTCCATTTTTATTCCAAGATTAGTAACAGAGGTGGAGAGGGGGATGTCTCTAAAATATTGATCCTCATAGCCCCAAGGTGGCCACAGAAGACGTGGTTCCCAGAGCTGATTTCAATGCTATCTGGGATACCATGGCAATTGCCTTCTCATAGGGACCTACTGACTCAGGCGCATGGGCAGCTTCTACACCCACGTCCAGAGTTGTGGCAACTTTCAGCCTGGCCTCTGAAGGGATCTGGCTGAGAGCCCAAGGCTTTGGTTGCTTTGTCCCCAAACAAAGAACAAAATATCAAGGACTTGAGAGGTTACCCTGTGCTTGGCTTGGGTTTCTACCTCTACATCGGTCACCCAATTTCTTGTGACATGGTGGGTCCATTTTTTCCTCCTGTTTTCTCAGGATGTCCCATTGAGAAAAAGGGGATGTTAAGTTTTCACACTGATGGAGCACGCTTAAGCTGTCTCTAGTTGGTGTATACATATCTATGCCTAGTGGAAACATCATGTTGGTGTTTCTTGCATTTGGCATTTTTTCCTCTTAGCATGTGCCTTCTGCATTCCCTACAGACGGTAGCTGAGGGATGCCTGTCCTTAGGACGGATGTTCTCACTTGTACTTTGCTGAGCATTTCAAGGGCGTGAATGGATTACGTTCCCATAGCAAGTATGTTGCACCGAGAGACCAACTGAAAGGGAACTGAAAGTTATGCACCATAACTCATGTTCCCTGAAGGAAGGGAACGAGGTGCAACATAGCTGGCCCTTTCAATGCTGAAAGCTCGGTGAAGTGCAATTTTGGAGAAAGATGGAGGGGCACAGGCCGCTTAAGTACCCAGAGGGCGGGGCCTCTGGCGCGGCGGTGACGCCCCTAGCCGTAAAGGCGTGAGTATATTCCTTCAGGTAATCGCGTGGGGGCGCAATTCCCATAGCAAGTATGTTGCACCTCGTTCCCTTCCTTCAGGGAACATGAGTTATGGTGCATAACTTTCAGTTTTGGGTCTTCTTTGCAGAATTCTCTGTTTTGTTATGCAGCAAATGTTTTCAGTTGGTGAGAGGTCTGGAGTCCAGACCTCAACTGAAAACATTTTAAGTGGGTATACTGAAATACTTATGCTTTTCTAGTGGGTATACTCCGTATACCAAAGTATCACGTAGACTACACCACTAGTCTGGACTCCAGGCTGGCCAGTTTAGCACCTGGATTTTCTCACCATGAAGTCATGCTGTTTTAAAGAATGCATTATGGGCTTAAGCATTTTCTTGCTGAAATATGCAAGTCATTCCCTGCAACAACAAAAAAAAGTAATCTAGATGGGAGTACTGTATATCTTGTTCTAAAACCTGTCATTTTTTTTCTGCCTTTGTGCCATTCCTAACCGTGTAAACTACCAATGCCAATTCCAGTGGTTCACTAACTATCTCTCAGATTGGAGGCAATGTTTTCAACATAATGGTACTTCTTCCAGTTATCTAACTGTTAACAATGGTATACCACAAGGGTCTGTCTCATGACCTACCATCTTCACAATCTACACAAGTAGTGTAGGTCAGATCATCCCTGATGCAACCTTACATTTCTATGCTGATGACACAGTTATTTACGGTCGAGCTAAAACAGTTGCTAAGGTTTTCCAGCTTTTGCATCCGCTTTTGACATCATCCAGTCAGATTTGTTCTGTCTAAAACGTACTAAATGCCGACTAAACAAAAGGGATGTCGTTTTCAAACAGCAAGTTGGTCCAAGCAGTCCTTCCTTCTATTTTAATCCTCAAATGGTGTCCCTATTGATTTTGTTAATTCCTATAAATATTTGGGTATCTTGGTCAGCTCGCAACTCTCTTTCAAACTTCACGTGGAAAACCTAGTAAGGAAACTAAAAGTTAAACTGGGTTTCTTTTTCAGAAATAGATCCTGTCTAACTCTGAATGCTAGGAAACAACTTAACTGTGATTTTCCTTCCCTCCATTGACTATGGTGACATTATTTACATGAATGCTCCTACAAGCACCCTGCAGATGCTGGATGCTGCCTATCAAGGTGCACTAAGATTCATAACTGGCTGCAACTACCGTACCCACCACTGCACCCTGTATTCACTGGACATCATTAACATCATGCAGACTCTCTCACTGGTACATTTTCATCTTTAAATCACTTCTTGGTCTGCTGCCTTCCTACATCCCCTCCTACATGTCACTGCATGAGTACAGCTACAACGTGTGCTCCCAGGACATTATTACATGCAGTGTTCCCTCAGTGTGGACTGAACTAGGCAAAAGAGCCTTCTCCTACTCCGCTCCTGTCATGATATGAGGAAAGACAGGAAACGTTGGTATCGGTCGCAGAGCCGTACTCCTTTATTTAGCTAGAACACGGGGTAACAACTGAGTAGTTTCTTCATTAACTTCCTGTCAGTACCCTCTCTAGTGCTCCCCCTGGTGGTCTGGAGACCGAACTACCATTACACTAGATACACTGAGAACTAATCTCACAACACCTCCCCTCTTTTGAAGTTAAGCATTGCAAAATCCAAAACATCTGCAAGTTAGTTCAGTACCTAAAATTACACTTAAATCCAACATTTCTAATTCAATTAATTACTCCATTTAACGTAAACTTTAGTTGTCACAACTCTTTTCAACAAAGACCTTTCTCAAACATTAAACTAGGATGTTTTCAAAACAACTGTCCAACTTCTTCTTTTTTTTTTTTGTCAACAAATTTAACACAAAACAATACAGGACATCACAGGGGTAGACTACCCTCAGTCCTGATAGGGATTATTCTGCCCTTTTGAACCTTATCAGTCTCTGAATCTCAGAGGCAGTTTTATTTCTCGTCCCCTGGAAGTTGTTCTCACAGGAGTAGATGGTGGGAAGGAAGGTCTTGAAGAAGGGCTTGCTCCTGGCTGATTTGATGGTGGTTCCGATGGAATGGCCACATCTGTAGCTGGGGATCTGCAGTCCTGCTGCAGCACTGCAGACTCAGTCACAGATTGTGCTGTTGGAGCATCAGTCCCAGGAACCTCCTGAAGATGCCGTCTGTTGCGACGGGTCACGCTCCCGTTGGCCATTTCCACGAGGTAGGATCTTGGCTCTTTGGACCTGCCGATGACTTTGGCAGGTGTAGTCCACCCTTTTTCCCCATCAAGTTTCATTGACCCGGGAGAAGTTCCGGAAGAGGGCGAGCTGAATACCTGCGGTCGTGGAACAATCTGTAAGAATCTTTAGCTTTGGCATCCTTCTCGTAGACTAGGTCTGGGTCGACAGCCCTTGGCATCAATGTTTTCTCCAGGACAGGAACGGTTGTGCAGATCTGTCGGCCAGTCATAAGTTGCGCTGGACTTGAACCTGTTGCTACCAATGGTGTGCAGCAATAACTCATAAGGGCTAAGCAGGGGTCAGGCTGTTTTAGGATGTACTTGACAGTCTGAACCGCCCTTTCTGCAGCTCCATTAGATTGCGGGTAATGGGGGCTTGAGGTTATGTAAGTGAACCCATACCTCTGCTTGAATTCTTGGAACTCTGTCAATGTAAACTGTGTCCCATTGTCACTGACAAGTTCCAGCGGGATGCCCCATCTCACGAACATGTGTTTGAGCTTGTTGATAACTTGAGCGCTGGAAGCGGAGGTTAGGGAAGCAATCTCAATGTCCCTAGAAAAATAGTCAACAGCAACTAGATACGTCTTTCCCTCGAGCACAAACAGGTCCACTGCAATTCTCTGCCATGGACCACCGGGCAGAGAAGTTGTCATCAGTGGTTCGTGTCTCTGTGTAGGTATGTGCTCTCTGCAAAAATCATAGGACTTCACTTTGTTTGCGATCTGTGCTCCAATCTTCGGCCACCACACCGTCAACTTAGCTCGCTCACGACACTTGGTGAGGCCCTGATGGCCTTCGTGTAGTTGGTCTAAAACACAGGCTCGGAGTGCTGTTGGAACTACGATGCGGTCGTGATAAAGGACCAACCCATCCAACTCCGATAAGTGACCTCTGGCTGCATAGTATCCGTGCATCAGTGAGCTCTTTGACATATTCCTAGGCCACCCATTTCTGATAAACATGATAACTTTTTGAAGCTCAGCATCATTTTGTGTAGTCTGGCGGAGTTCTTCCAGCTTTGATGACCTGATTGGCTTGCTAGCCACCATAGTGTTGACATATGCCTTTACTTGTGTTTCAGTTTCTGGAACATGACAGTCTTTCAACGGATGTCTGGAAAGTGTGTCGGCGACTATGAGCTGTTTGCCGGGAACATGTTCTGCGGTGACATTGAACCTCATAAGACGCATAAGTAGTCTCTGGCATCTTAGTGGCGTTTTGTCAAGATCATAAGAGTTGATCAGTGGTACCAGTGGCTTATGATCTGTTTGTAACTCGGACATGTCCCATCCCTTGGATGTAGCGAGCAAAATGTTCACAGGCCCAGACCGACGACAGACACTCTTTTTCGATCTGTGTGTATCTCTTCTCGGCATTAGTAAGTGTGCGCGAGCAAAAGGCAACAGGACGCAGCTGCCCCTCATGGTCTTGTAACAGAGCAGCACCGAGGCCGTAACTGCTGGCGTCGGCGCTGACCACTGTTGACTTGTTGACATCGTAGTAGCAAAGGGTTGGCGCAGCTATGAGCATTGTTTTAGCCATGTTGAATGCTCGCTCCTGGGGTTCATCCCAAACCCATGCAGTCTCTTTCTTGAGCAGATCAGTCAGTGGATACAGCACTGTGGACAGACCTGGCAGGAATTTCCCGACATAGTTCACTAGCCCAAGCACCTGTCTCAGCTGCTCCACATTGAACGGACGTGGTATCAGCAATAGCATCCACCTTGCTTTCATCAGGCTTTACACCATCAGCACCAATGATGTGTCCAAAAAACTGCAGTTCAGTCTTCCCAAAGTGACACTTGGTCCTGTTCAACTTAAGGCCTGATGCCTCGATCGTCATTATTCCAATGACGATCCGGTCATGTTGCTCCTTAGTAGATCCGAAAACCAGAATATCGTCCATCACGACAACAGTTCCTTCTAGGTCCCTAAGCAGATTACTCATAAGTCGCAGGAAAATCTCAGGAGTGGATGTAATCCCGAATGGTAAGCGTTTGAAGCAAAACCTACCCATGGGGGTAATAAATGTGGTCAGTCTTTGGCAACTGGGGTCCAATGGAATTTGCCAAAACCCACTAGAGGCGTCCAGAGTGGAGAAAATCTTGGCTCCTGCCAGTTTAGGTGTTATGTCATCTAATGTAGGTAAAATATAGCGTTCGCGCTTAACACCCTTGTTCAATCGCTTTAAATTGACATACACTCTGACTTCATCCTTATTGCGCTTTGGAGCAGGTACCATTGGGGCATACCAATCTGTTGGTTCGGTGACCTCCTCAATGATCCCGAGATTTAGCATCCGCTTTAGTTCTTTCTCCACTTTTGGAAGGAGGGGAAAAGGGACTCGGCGTGGTGTATTGACGCTGTATGGAATTGCCTCTTCATTCAGCTCAATTTTAACAGGCGCACAGTTCAGTAGACCTATTTCCCCGAACACATCACCGGATAACAAATAGTCACCACTGATAGCATTGACTCGTTTGACCAGTCCCATTTGCTTTGCCACTGCTCTGCCTAATAGGTTACTGACAAATTGTCCTTTAATAACTGTGATCCAGTACTGGTATCTCTGTCCCTTGTGTGTGGTGGTAGCGAGGAACCTACCCACGCATCTGACCTTTCCACCTGGACTGTACACTGATCTGGACTTATGCAGTTTTGGTTTTTGCCGAAGATCATTGAAAGTTGCATCTGTCATGACTGTGGTATCAGCACCAGTGTCAATTTTAAAATTCACTGGGCTACCATTCACCAGTAGCTCAATGTCCCAGTCGGTGTCTGAATCCGACTCCTCGATGACACTTGACTTTGCTGTTGCTCCAAGGAACAGTTCACCAATAAAGAATGAATCCTCATCTGAATCTACAACAACTTTAGCTCTGACTTGTTTTACCATTTTGGTTTTACACACAGCCTCAAAATGTCCCATTTTGTTACACTTTCTGCATCTTTTATTTCGGGCTGGACAGTTTTCTTTTCTGTCATGTATCCTATCACATCTCTGGCAGTTCTGTCTATTCTCGCTGTATTTTGGCGCTTGTTTCTGCCGTGGTTTCTCATAGCTCCTCTTTGAGCTGCTAAACTGTTTTTGTCTCACCTCATTCACTGTAGTTTCAACGCGCTCTGCACTTTGTTGCTTCACTTGTTCACTCTGACGTGCAAGCTGGATGGCTCTCTCCAGAGTCAGGTCCGCTTCTAGTTGAAGTCTCTGAGAAACTTCCTTATCCTTTATTCCAATGACGATCCGGTCCCGAATCTGTTCGTCTTTCCCCGCGCCGAACTCGCAGTGTTGCGCGAGCTCATATAAGCTCCGTACGAAAGCTTTGACGGTCTCACCCGCCCTCTGGCTTCTTTTGTGGAAACAGGCGCGGTCATAGATAACGTTTCTTTTTGGAACAAAATGTTCGTCAAACTTCTGCATCACCAGGGCGAAGTCATACTCTGGATGTGGCAAAGCCTCCGTTGCAGCGGGAAACACAAAAGAGCCGTAAACAGGTTCGGCGTCTCTCCCCATAGAGTACAGGAGCAAATTTACCTGCACCTCGTTGCTCTCTCTGTCGAGTTTCGACGCAACTCTGAAGCGGGAGAATCTCTGCCGCCAGGTCGGCCACTCTGCCGGCTAGGCAAAATCAAACGGCTCGGGAGGTCCAAACTTCGCCATTGTGCTCTCTCCGTGGGCGTTTAAGTCCTTAATTAAGTCCTTGATTCTGACACCCTGTCATGATATGAGGAAAGACAGGAAACGTTGGTATCGGTCGCAGAGCCGTACTCCTTTATTTAGCTAGAACACGAGGTAACAACTGAGTAGCTTCTTCGTTAACTTCCTGTCAGTACCCTCTCTAGTGCTCCCCCTGGTGGTCTGGAGACCAAATTACCATTACACTAGATACACTGAGAACTAATCTCACAACAGCTCCTGTTTCCTAGAATATCTTCTGACATGTTCTTGTTTACAGTATTCTACAAAGTACATCACTTTACAGTGTAACTGTCTTTTGTGTAGTTTTTTAAATATTATTTTCTTCCATTTATTTTTCAATTTGTATGATTTCTTTTATGATTGTTTACTGTTGTCATCATTCTTTGTTAAAAACAGGTTTCTCTTGTAAATGAGTCCTCATGACTCAATGAGACTTACCTGTACAGTATAAATAAAGGTTGAATGAGTGAATGAATGAATGTCATTGACAATGATGCACCTCTATACCAACAGTGGCAAGCTTCTGAACTATGCACTGGTAACAGCCAGATAGACCCTCTCCTGTTTGCTATGGAGGGGCATGGCATTAATGGTTTCCTAAAAGAGTTTCAAATTTTGATTAACTTGACAACAGAACAGTTTCCCACTTTACCTTGGTCTATTTTAAAAGTACTTTGGCACAAAGAAGATGGTTGCCTTTTTGGATGGCATCTTACTTAAAGCTACAGTATGTAGTTTCTGGAAAACGCTGGACTTAGAAAAATTTTGAACAGAGACACCTTACTGGTCCCTCCCCCTTGCTCTGGCTGACCTGCAACTCACACTCCTTAGCTCCTCCTCCACAGCATGGCCTGTCTCGTGACTGGCCAGGCAGGGTTGGGACAGGCGGGGGATGGGCGTGAGAAGCTCGTTCATGAACCAAACTCTGTTTTTATAGAGCTTGGGCAATGACGTCACGAGGAATGCGACGCCGCCATGTTTTCGGACATCCTTGACCAAAACAAACATGGCGTAAAACACCACACGAAGAACAAACATGGACCGCGAGAAACAGAAGATAAAGATTCGTTACCGCGACAAAACTGAACAAAGAAGCGAAGCAGCGCTATCTTGTTAAAACTGATTCCATTGGGCTGGATCCAGATGAGCACAGGCAGTGGACCGGTGATTTCAACGAGCTACCGCAGCTCCCGACATGAGCTACCTTGTGTGCGGTCTGAGTGCCTACACATGTGAGCAGTTCAGGAATTATAAATCTCTGGAAAGTCATCTTCAGTTCACAAATGGATGGGTGCAGGACCTGCAGATTTCTCAAGTCAACGACCAAAAAACTGTTGTTCTCACGAAGGTAGGTGAACACACAGGGACGTTGACATGTCGCAGCTGCTGCTGACATTTTCTTCTCAAACTGCTGTGACAGGTTTTTAATTTCTGTAGATGCGTTTTGAGACAATTTTTAGAAAAACGGATCAAAGTAAATCACCCCGAGTTTTTCTAGTGACCCCTTAAAAAGATAAGCTGCCATGAAGAACATTATTTTCTCTGCCCTTGTTCCAAAATTGATAATGATTTTGTTGAGGAGGTTTGTTTACAAAACAGATGTGCACAAAGTTTTTAAATTGTTCTAATGGGTTCTAACCCACCCATCTGCACATCCATCCACACATTCATCCATCAATCCACACATTCATCCATCCAGCCATCCATCCACACATTCAAACATCCACACATTCATACATCCAGCTATCCATCCATCCATCCACACATTCATCCAGCCATCCACACATTCATCCATCCACACATTCATCCATCCATCCACACATTCATACATTCATCCATCCATCCACACATTCATCCATCCAATATAATATTAATTTATACCTTTTCTGCTACTTTAGAACAGGCTATTTACCATAAGTTTTATTAGGTTTTTAGAATATACTGTATTTGTAACCTAACCTATGGAAAAAGTAGTGATGTGAAGGTAATGGATTTTACAATTTTATGTTGATTAATGTAGCAGAAATTTTCTATTTTTCCCCCTAGGTTCTGCACTCTCAGCGCCTGAATGAAGCACCACTCCAACCATGGGTGATTCTACGTTCCACGGGACAAGTAGACTGTGCACAGTCTAATGCCTCTGCTGTTATGTCCTCCAGTGTCACCAGACCAGCTCTGTCTGCTGTGCGCAATGTGTGCTACCCCAGAAAAACAACAAGCACAGCTGCCATGAAATGGGGGGTCGATCATGAAGAGCAAGCAAGGGAAACGTATGTCAAACTGTCAGCATCGCAGCATGACAACTTCAACCTAGAAAAATGGATTTATAATAAATCCAGAATTTCCAGAGGTTGGTGCATCTCCAGATGGCATCATCCACTGCTCATGTTGTGAGAAAGGATGTCTGGAAATAAAATGCCCATTTAAGCACCGCGACAACTTCATCATGCAGGCCTGTGCAGATGACAGCAACTTTTGTCTTTATCAAAGTGATGGGAAATTAAACTTGAAGCAAACACACAAATACTACAGGCAGGTACAAATGCAGATGTTTGTGACCAAGTCAGCTTTTTGTGACTTTGTGGTGTGGTCACAGAAAGACTGTGTTGTTGTACGAGTATTTCCCGATGTGACCTTCTGGACCACCCTTTTGACAAAATCACAGGAGTTTTTTTTGAAGGTGTGTTTACCAGAACTTGTAGCATGTCACTATACCAGAGCGGCCGCCTCTACAACCTGTGATAATCCTTTATCAGAGCAACACTCATCTGGCCCAAAACGGAAAAAACAGAAAATATCAAAAAAACGTTTGTGGTGCCTTTGCAAAGGTCCTGAGGAGAAGGATGACATGGTGGCCTGTGACAATGAGAACTGCAAAATCCAGTGGTTCCACTTGACATGCGTGGGGCTCACTCAGGCACCGTCGGAGACTGAGCCGTGGTTATGTGCCACATGCACAAAAATGTCTTGCTGAATCAGTTGTCACTGACAGCTAATTTCCTAGCTAGGTGCAGCATATGGAGGGAGGGATATGTTGAAGAATGAGGAAGTGGCAGCTAAGCACTGCTTTCTGACTTTATGCAGGTTTTTTATGCAATGATTACAATTTATTCTTTCTGTATGTGTTGTGTGTGTTATGTTTAATTTTGTGGACCACAAGTCTGTTGAATAAAGTTGATGATGATGAATAAGCAAAAGGTACTATTGCTAATTTGTTTTTTATTCTGACTCAGTGGTTCGGGAATCAGAATTTATTCTCAAAATTTTTGTTTGATATTTCATTGGTCCTAGTTCTCATTAGTTGCAAAGCATGCTTACATTTTCTAAAACTCACTTTGTTGTGCAAATATCAGATAAAATTGCACCTTAACATGTAATTTTAGCACATTGTTAATGTGAAATATATCTGCAAAAATCTAAAAAAGCTAAGTCTGGTCCTCTGGACATTCAACTTTTGAATGTCCAGAGGACCAGACTTAGCTTTTTTAGATTTTTCTACCTGGATTATTGAGCATGCATCAGGGTATATCTGCAAGAAGTTTTCATTTTCTGTGTTTATTGTATTTGAACTGTATTTATTCTTGTTAACACTACAAATGTCACATATTTTACCCATGTGGTGACGGATAATCGTAAACTCGGTTGATCTGTTGTGTTACTGTAACTTAGACATGTTCAACATTATTTAACAAGAGACTACAAACTGAATTAATCTGCAATAATTTATTTACAGCATGCAGCATCGAAGCAACACTTGGGCAAAAGTAGATACATTTTCACGTTCAGTTCATCAGTCAATGTTCACACAGATAATAATTCATATTTTCAAAACAACACTGGGGCCTTGCAAACAATAATGTCTCTCTGGCCAGTGCACCAAAGGGCTGAGGTGTGTAAACATTACACCTATAGTCTTTCTAAATGTGGTGGACACAAGCTTTCGGTTGATGCAGAGCAGGTGTGCAATGTGCTGGATTAGCAGATTAAGCCTCAAGCGCATTAAAGTTAGAAGGAGCATCTGAAAATGTGAAAGATTTCTTCCAGGCTGTGGAAGACAGGGGAGCAGCTGAGCCAGCACACCCATCACAACAGCCAAACATGGAAGCCCAGTGTAATACTTGACAATTGCATCATCTTTTAAGAATTGCTCATTCATTTTCTTTTGGGACAGCTCTTCCTTCAGGATCCTGTTTTCCTCCAGCAAGCGATTAATTTCAGCACCTCTGAGGACACACAGTCCACATTCCTGCAGTGTTTCAGCACTGTCCTTTAGTGCAGCTTCATCACCCTTTGACCCCGCGCCGGTTTCATCCACCTCGGACCTCTGTACACCTTGAACCACGTCGGACCCCTGGGCTGTTTCATCCTCAGAAAAACTCTGAGCAGCTACACCTGGAGGAGCAGTTTCATCCATCTCTGATGTCTGGCTACGCAGATCTGGTGGTGTGGCAGGTGCAGTGTTGACCTCTGTGGTTGATTTGTGTCTCTTGGTCCGACGGGCAAATCGGGCAGTGTTCATTGTTTTGACTTCGGTGTGCCCGAGATGTAAAGAGGGTACCCAGTCAGGATCACAATGTAGGAATTCATACGCTGGCTTGCCTAAGAAGAGATAAAAGAACTTGATTAGATGATCTAGCTAGCCAGCCAGCTAGCTGTTTGTAAACGATCCTGTGTTACATATGAGCAGTTAATAAGTGTAATATTATTTATTTAAACCTTACCTGTGTGGAAATGCTTCGAACACACAAACATGTGTCTGGAAATACTCCTGAAAGTGATGTTTGTTCGTTTAACAGGTCATGTCACCATGTCTCTGTTAGCTTAGCAACCTGTGTTCCTCTGTGTTGTTTTCATGCCGGAAAGATGAAAAAACGGACTCCATTTGCAATACGGCTCCCCCTGCGATCGTGAGAACGATTGTGACAGTTCACAACACAACAAGCAGTCACCATTTCAGCGTATTTCACCTAGGATAACACACTACAACTAACGCAAACCCCGGTCACGTCAGACTCCGTGTCCGAAAGTACCGGGATGCTTTGCGCGATCCCGGTCCCGCTGACGTCACGATTCCAAGCTCTATTGGCTGGTTAAAAACTCTGTTTTTATTGGCTGGTTAACGGCGGGTCACTGTGGGTTTTTAGAAATGCTTGTAGTACCACCGGGAGAAGCCAGAGGACTATAGTTTTTTTCAGAGATTACCTGTCTAACATCAGTCTGTTAGGAGATAGTGACAGAGTGAAAAAATATGTTAAAAATATATTTTTAGAAAAGTTACATACAGCAGCTTTAAGGCTTCTTTTTTTGCACAATACAGTTTCGACCAGCAATCGTGGTAGGCATAGCAAACAGTATTTACAGACAATGATTTGTGGATGTGTTCCTGAGCCCATTTAGTGATGTTAACAAATTCAGACTGGCTTTTAATGCAAAACTGCCTAAGGGCACAAAGACCAATAGAATCTTAATTTATATCCTTGTTCTTTGTTTATAGAAATGTCTCCAGATTCTTAAAATCTTTTGATGACCTTGTGAACTGTAGATTATGTGGTGCTGTTTTCAGCAACAAATGCATGAAACTGTCACATCATAATCCATAACCTGCAACCAGCATTGGTGGTTTAGCTTGTTTGTTCATCATTGTCAGACATGAATATTAGTTGAATAGAAAAGAGCATTTTCTTTGTCTGTCAAAACAGGTGGCATTTGGAGAATTGAGTATTTTTAAAAGGATACTCAATATTTAAGGTTTGATAAACCCTAGTTTTGTGTATGTTCTTTTGATTTTTCTTCGATTTACATTAAAAGTTTGAAAAGAAAAAAAAAATAGTGTTTACAAAGCCACTTTCATCACTCAGATATTCCAATGTTCTTGCAATGGCTGTGATGTCACATTCGCAAATGCTAATTAATTTTGCATAAAAATTAATAAAGTTTGTTATACTGTCAATTTAGTCAACTTTATGGGATTTTTGAGAATTTAACAGTGATAGGTAAATGCCGATTTTGGTAGTGAAATGCAAATAATCTGTTACTCAAAATATATCCTACATCTGGTTAAAGACCAAAGGCTACTCTAAAATGTAGCAGTGGCTGGTTTATTGGGGCAGAACAAACAAAAATAATAAATGAAAGATTAATCAAAATATACCCTATTTTTATCAGGAAAAAAGTAATAGATTTTGATTAATTTGTGCAGTTAGTGATTCAGGAAATGAATGTCTGCCCCACTAATGTTTTTGCTCAGGAGCTGCCACTGCTATATTGTTCCTAGGTGTGAATGGTTGTTTGTCTTGTTTGTCTCTATGTGGACCTATGATGGACTTTCAACCTGTCCAGGGTGTCCCTCGCAGCTCCCACAGTGACTTCTCGACATGGGCACCAGTGACACCCACAACCCTGAATGTAAGAAACAGGTGAAGATAAAGGATGAATGGATGATTAATTCTACCTACTGTTTAATTCTACCAACTATTTATAAGACTGAGCTGAATACAGCATCTCAGACTGAGGAAGTCTTTTGGATGAAAGACGAAACGTTTCTACAATTTTATTTGCATTGTTTTGTTTTGTTTTTTGAATGTCCAGAGGACCAGACTTAGCTTTTTTAGATCTACCTACTGTATTTTATAACAATTCTCTGTTGGAGTTTCAGATAATACTGTATATTTTAATCTCAACATCAATGTGGGGCTTCAAGTATGGAATAAATTGAAATATTTTACCCATCAGTGTCATGGGTTTGTCAGGTAAACAGCACAATCTTTTCAATAATAAATGATCAAGTTCTCAGACTTGGTCAAACACTTGTGATGGAATCTGATTTAATTTGAACAGGGATAAAACACTAGCTGAGCATTATCTTCAACAAGCGTCATGGGCACTACACAACCTTGGCATTTATTGCTGGAATCAACTCTTTTTGTTTGTGAACAAAATATCGTAAATAACTACTAGACAGATTGTGTCATGGTTGGGGCTGTCCCATCAAAGTGAAAAAGTTCCAGGATCACATCCTGGCCTAGACCTTTTCTGTGTTCATGTTCTCCCTGTGTATGTATGGGTTTTCAAGTTTCCTCTCACAGACAAAAAACATGCATGTTAGATTCATTAGTAACTCTAAATTGTCCCTTGTGAGTGAGAAAGTGAATGGTTGTCTCATTTGTCTCGAGCTTGTGATGGACTTGCATCCTGTCCATGGTGTACCTTGCCTCTCACACAGTGATTTCTGAAAATAGGTACCAGCCCTGCTGATGCCACCTCAATACCACCCAGGCATGTCTGTTTCAATTTGAAAAAATATATATATATATATTTTTTTTACATCTTTAGTTTTTTTGTTTGATTCATCTGTCCTGCCAGAGATTTTTGCCGGAAACAGATTTTATCTGATTATAAACTGTTTTAAAACGTGTATTGACGTTACAGTTGTATGCCGCTCCTCGTGAAACTGCAGACTGGTTTTTATACAACTATCATTTGTGGTGCAGAGACCATGTATGTTTTCAAGTGCACGGTTCCTCTTTAACACAACTCATATCTTCTTTTTCCTCTTCTTTACATTACGTCATAAAAATTATACACCTCAGCGTGCTGAGGGTTTCCTTATTGGGCTGTAAGGTTTATAAACTCCATCCACAGACTGCAGCTCAAAACTGATAGGAGGTTTTTATGTGTCTTATGAGGAAAGGAGAGGAAGCTTTTTGGGATTCACTGGGACTGCAGGAGATTAGACTGGAGAGCAGCAATTAAACTGCGACACAACTCTATATCACTGTCTCTCTTTTCACCTTTCTCTCCTCTCTTACCTCATCCTGCACTCACACAACTATGTTGCTATGGAAACTACTTACCTCCCACTTTTCATCTTTTCCCTCCTCGGTTACTCTTGCATGCTCATATGTTTGCCTCCATACACACCATGAATTCATCATATTATTTTCTTCATTAAGACATGCTGTCATCACCATCTCCCTCCTCTAATAAAGCATTTTGGTAAATTACCACTTTTGTTTCATATGTTTCCCCTCCAAATATTGCTCTTTATGTTGCTCTTTCTGTCTATCTGTCCTGCTGAAACCAAATGTCATGACTTACAAATGTTCTGAGGGAAATTGAAAGGAAATCAGAGGAAAGTGTGAAAGGCTGATAAGAGGATAAAGTTTTAAAGCAGCAGATGGTCTAGATTAAAATGAGCTAAAACTCACATCTGGAGGAATTTATAATACTTAAATGATATAAACGTCTGATTAGTCTTTGTTGTCCAAATAAGTGGTTATCTGGTATTATAATCATTATTTTAATAAAATCACCATTTTCTGTAGATTTTTATAGCAATTGTTCCTTTTTTGGAGATTAAGTTTAAGAATATTTACTCTGATTTTATAATAATAATAATTAATTCAATTTATAACGCACTTTTCATTACTGAAAATCTCAAAGTGCTACACATATATTGAATGCTACACACATTCATAAACCGGTGGCGGCAGACTACCATGCAAGGTGCTTTCCAGTCCTACCGGGAGCAACTCAGGGTTAAGTGTCTTGCCCAAGGACACAACGACACATGGTGCAGGTCCCGGGAGTCGAACCGCCAACTTTCCGATCGGGAGACGACTGCCATTACCACTTTCTACTGGCCTTTCAGAGACAACACTAAAGCAAAAACAAAGAAGATGGGAAGCATGCACACAAAACTTTTGTGGGTGAATAATAGAGAAGTTGAGTTTTAAATCTATTCTGAACAGACAGAACATCGGCCTAACAGAAAAAGAAAAATATGTTACCCTGAGGAGTGCAACAAATCAAATCAGAGCAGCGAGTTATGAATCAAGGGGTTGTGGGAACACTTGTGGGCACCTTAGGGAGTCTTCCTATTTTACAAAACTGTATCCAACTGAGAAATTAAAAAAATTAGAATGTTTCAAGATGACGCTTAAGACTGGTTACAGAGTCAGAGTCTTATTGTGATTTAGTGGAGACATCACCGACTCGCAACCTGTGATTCTTGGCATTCATTCATAATTTAATATTTTTATTATATGAAAGAAAATTTAAGGTGAAACATGTTCATTATTCCAGCCACGTTGTTATGGTGCTCCACCCCCCCCCCCCCACACACACACACACATACATGCACACATACTCACACATATACATACATACATACATACATATATACTGTATACACAT